>PVJD01010676.1:0-51765 GCA_004026545.1 Mormoops blainvillei
AAAAAAAAAATCAAATTTTTTACACACCTGTTTATTTTTAAAATAGACCAAACAAAAAGATTTTTTTAGCCATCTAGTGCCTCCCTGTTTTGCGCCCCTGCAAAGTCTCACCCCACATCTGCTAGCAATAGCTAAAGCCAGGCCATAAAGACCCCAAACCACCGATGCCCTTCTGAGCTCTCTGACCCAGACTGCCCGCCACGCAGCTCTGCGACTTAGCCTACATACAGAAGCCCCCTCTCCCAGGAATTCTCTCGCCCTCCTCCACTTCTGAGTAGCTGCCCTGAGCCTTTGTCTCTGTCTCTGAACAGATTCATGCTGTGAGGGCCTTTCCCCAGCGAACCTGTCAAAGCTGCTCCAAGCGAAGTTTGTGTGTGCTACTGCCACCTTGTGGTAAAATCTTTTTCCTTGCTCAACCATAAAATCTCGAACCCCCTACAGAAGCTCAAAGATGTGACTTCAGATAACTATATATAAATAATTAGCATAGAGATAGCATTAAGGCCATAAGAATCAATGATATACTATTTCAGGAGGAGAGTCCAGAAACAAAGCAAGAGAGCCCGGGGCTAAGTCTGAAGGTTCAAAATGTGAGCTCCAGTAAAGAGGAAAAACGTGCAAATATAAGCAGTTGGTTTCTTTCCATCCTCTATGACTCAGGCCAAACATTGATGCCTTTAGGACAAAACCCTGCCTCCTCCTAAGCTGACCCAGCCTGTGTCAGAATGACCGCCCTCTTCTCTGCTGCTGGGCTTTTCTATGTTATTGCTCTAACGCATATTACTGGAAGAATCTAGTTGGTATTTGTCTGCCTCCACATGAGGCTCTCCTCCAAGACAAAACATGTGTTCATCTCTAAATTCCAGGGACCCACCGCAGCACCTGAAAAAGATTGCTTAACAAAAGCATTCTGAATGACTGACTGAACAAATGAATGAATTACACAATCTGACTATAGTGGACTGGGCTGCTGCTGTGGGGATAGAAGACTTCAGGTGGCTAGGAAATACTAGGACACCTTCTGTTTTCCTGATGACAGTACTGCTATCCATTCCTCCTTCCCCATCTGAAGTTAGATTCTACTCCCACCCTAAATAAAGACACTGGGGCACTGGGCTTACATGTAGTGTACCACAGGAACCATATGTGGAGAAAATGGAATAATGTGAAAATATTTCAAGTAATTAGAAAGGCAGCTAGTTCCATACAAGCTCAAGATGGCATAATATTGAGGGCCATTTTAAAGTATTACTTACGAGGTTATTATAGTAATTTGGTTTTGTTTCTTTAAATGAAATTTAAAATTAAGAAAAAATGGCATTTAGGGGAAGTCGTGTAAAATCTGAATTTGAGCCACCCCTAAAACAATTCTTTATTCTAATTTAGAACCCCTTTTTGTGATTTCAATGTAGTTACCTTTTGATTTTCATTTAAGGGAGCAAGGCTGGTCCAAAAATGTTACGGATGTGTCAGAGCATTTTTTCCATATAGTTTTTACTAAAATACATGTTCATCATTCACAATTTGGCCTTTGAAAGCAAAAACTAACTAATATTAGAAGTCTGTGACCTCTACATCCCTGCATTTAATGACTAAGGTAGAGTAAGCATTCATATACTCTTCACAGCAAAAAATGAAAGATAAATGAATAAAAGATCACAGAGGCTAATCAAGTAATATAAACTTGGATCCACAAAATGTTTTTGACATGTGGCGGTAAAATATCCCCTGTTTCCTTAATGATGAAACAAAATTGGTTTTATGATATAATTAATGAAAGCTTTTTAGTATAAAAGGTAAATAATCAGCAATTTTTTTGCATATTGATTGAGAAGCATCCTGGTTTCAAAATTTAAAACTGTAGTGTGTGTCTTACAATTGATTTTTTAAAATTTACATGTACAACTAAAAACCAAACTGAATTAATTTCTATAGCTGGGAGGAATGGTTAATGAATGTTTTAAAATTCTGTATTTATGTTATGTAGCTATCTATAATTATATATAACTGTAGATAATTACATATTAACTTACATAAACATATTTTTATTCACCTATATCTGTTTGTGAGAATACTGACTGACGTTAGTCCCTCCTCTGAGATATAAACAAGTAATATTATAGACCTAAGTATGAAACTACAAAACACCAATTTATTACTGTTGCTGTCAGCAAACATATTCATAATAATGCATTGTTTACAGAAAGCTTTCACAATCATTTCACAGAGATCTTATTTTATCATTAGATCTGTAACAGTAGAGGTTCCAAGGGCAATAGAGGTTGCACATTTAAATACCTAGCAAGTGCTCTCATTTTCTACTTGTTCTTTTTTTCCCTGATAAAAGATAGGTACAAAAGAATTCAAATACCCAGTAAATCTTTCTGGTTGTGTAGTGAATGAAATGTGTGTGTGTGTGTGTGTGTGTGTGTGTGTGTGTGTGTTCTAAAGGTAAGGATGACATTATGGTTGCCACGGAGCCTCAGGAACTTTTATGACCAAATTCAAAGACCGAATTACAAAGGCCATATTCTTTAAAACACTTTAAGTTAAAGAAGTCAGAATAATTATCCTCTTAAAAATGGACAGAACAATAATATGTTTTGCGACGTCTCTCTATAATTCCCAAGTGCTAATACTATACATTTGTACACCAAAATTAATGCTATATAAGTTTTTTGTTTTCTTATGGAATAAATGATCCTCTAGCGGTAAGAAGGAGTTGGTGTTATTTTTTTCAGCCCACAAAGAGCATCACTCTGAACCGGTCACTGCCATCTGAGGGACAGACACACCCTGTGCATACCTGGCCCTTTCCACTCCTCTGGATCGGGAAGAACTCTCAGCGCAAACTGGTCTAAGGCACTTGGTGTCTGAGAGCTTTTTAACGTTTACTGTAGAAAAAAAAATGCCTCTGTTTACAGCACTGTGCGCCATTCGCATCACATTCCGGTAATTGGAAACCGCCAAAAGGAGAGACTGCTGTGTGCAAATAGGAGTGTTTTCTGGCGGGCCCGCCGCGGTTGTCCATGATCATGCCCTTACCGAGCGCCTGGGGGCGGCTCTCAGCATTTTGCACGGACTGACTCATTTAATCCTCTTAGCGGCCTCCCAGAGAGGTGTTATGGTAGACCTATTTTACAAATAAGGAGGCGGAGCCTCAGAGACCTTTCCATAATTACTTACCTTTCCATAAGCATACAACTTGTAAACGTTAAACTCGATAAAGACACAGGAAACTGTTCAAAGCACAAAAACTGTGCTCATTGGAAGGAACGTGAGGGATGCCGTCACCGTGACAATCATCAACTTAAATAGCACAGTTCGGCCAACCTGGGTAACTAGGGTGAGCCATTATAAAATGAGTTGGAAACTACCTTTTTTTTTCTTCCTGCCAAAGGTTTCTGAGCCTTTAATGTACTATTACAGTCCATAAATCTCCAAGAGGGGATGTAGTTTTCCCAACAATTTGACCACTGATCTTCCCTCTGCCCCCATCTACATGGGGTGGCCCTCCAGGAAATGCTTCGGAAAATACTGACGCATACATCCTAAGGTTCTCCATTGCCCGATCTCCGTGGACTACTCAAATACCACATTTCCTTCATGAAAACTTTCACGCTTACCCCCAGAAGCAATTTTTTTCTAATCTTTTTTGAAACTTCTGATATACAGTAGTTAGCTTATGATGTAACCTATAACTATAGAATTTTTAAAAAATTCTCTCTCTCTCCATATATATATATGTATATGTATATGTATCAAAATATACACACACACACCAGGATTTACACATTCAAGTGAGCTCTCTTTTAAGTGGCGACCATGGGGAACCACACATTACCCAAACAACTTTTTAAACTCCTTTTGGAGCCGACTTTAAAGAATTACATTTTAAGTATCCTCATGATATTCTCATCCTCTCAGGATTGAAGAATTTCTGGAAAGAAACAAAATTATTTGAAACAAGTTGAAATTGAGACTATCAAGTAATGAAATTGATTTTCCTGAGAGACCTAGAAATTGGTTCTGAGAATAATTACAAAAGTGGATCAGAAGATATATGTCATATATATATATATGTCATATATATGTCATATATATGACATTATTTTAAATAACATGACATTAAATGTCATTTTAATGACATAAATAAATGACATTAAATAATGGGGACAAGGCTGTTGACATGCCTACTTTGGAGAAGTAAATGCAACTTGTTACATTAAGTGAGGGGTTATATATTTAAATACCTTCAAGCAAATTAAATATGTGAAACCCTCAGGTATAAACCAATAGGTAATAAAAGAAATAATGATAATAAGAAAGTGAGTGACCCACATAGCAGGTGAAAATAAAAAATAAACTTCACTGCAAAAAAAAACCAAACAACAAAAACCACACAAACAAACGAGAAACATCTGTTATTAAAGTAGGGGCCTGGGAAGGGCGATATCTTCTGTTTGAGTCTTCTTTTTGTTTTTGGCTCGGAGATATCCTTTGAGTTTTATTTGCTAAACCCTAGGGCTCCTCTGACACATTTAATATGAGAAAAGTGACTAGCTTTCACTTCAGGCGGACCTGGATTTGAATCAGATAGACTACTTAGAGACAAGTTACCTAATCTCTCCAAGTTTCAGTTTTCTCATCTAGGAAGCTATTGAATTGACAGGATTAAACATGACAATTCACAAAACACACTTAGCTTAATGCCCAGCACAGGCCCCATTTAAATGGTGACAATATATTTGATAACTAGAATTTAAACATCATAATGTTTTCAGTTTGTGAAAGCACTGCTTTGCCTTGGTCTCTGTCTTTGCATGTAACCTTCAGTATTCCTCCACGGGCCCTCTGGGCACAGACCACTCTGCCAAAGATTAGGGACACAGAGATGAAACAGAGAAGTTGTGTTCTGAAAAGCTTACAGTTGACTGGAGAAATGAAGCTCATGCCATGTTACAGTACCGTGAGAAGAAAAAAATTGCAAGGAAGGCAGAACTCTGTCGGACCGTACAGAGTGAGAGGCTGAAGCTGACAAGGACCAGGAAAGCCTTTATGCTGAGAAGCAGTGAAAGAAGAATTGGAGGGCGTCTCAGGTAGAAATGTATGGAAAGAGATGCTCTGAATAACAGAACCAATAATAAGCCAAGGAATCGAGGCCCAAAGGTACAAGGTGTTTTCAGGGAAGTGCCATTGGTTCTGTTGGTTTGTTGTTTCAGCTTAAAAGAAGGCACAAATCTTCCCTAGACAGATTTGTGAGGCCCAAAATGCTGAGTGAACAAAAAATGGCCTTTTTAAAAAAACAGGCAATGGTGAGCCACTGAGAGTTTTGGACGTGGATGGGGGTGATATGTGAAGTACCCTGTTTTAGGAAACCTAATATGGAAGAACCTGGTAGTGTGTGTTGCAAAGGAAAAGATCAGAATGAAAAAACCAACAGGAAGGCTGTTGAAGTTGCTCACAGGAAAACAGGAGGTGCACCTCTGTCAGTGAGAGAAAGGGCGTGCCAGTGGGTGGAAGCTGGGAGAGTTGAGGGCTTCTTTCAAAGTTGACTTTCTTTGTCAAGCTCAAGAATATAACAGATCTTATGCTTTGGGCGGGTAGGGGGAGGGGTGGTTTGGGGCATGCTAATGGAGATAACCAAGGTTGGAAGCTTTGAATCATTATCTAAAGGAATCCTAAACAAAAGCTTGTTTATGAAAGTGGCAGCAAAGATGGAAAGACAGGAATGAGTAAGAAAGACTCGACAATAGCTAAGTCCAGTGTTCTGTTTTCTGTCTTCGCCATCTCTCTTTGGCATTTTCTACTTGGTCAGGTCTACAATTTGTATGACAAAGTACATGATCCCTGGTATGTCTGTTAAGGGAAAGTTTTATAAACATCGTTTTTCTTCCATGACATTGACGATGAGTGGAGGAGTGGACACAATTCAGCAAACAAGGGGAAAATTACTCTTTGCTTTTTACAGGGTTGTTGGTCATTCTCAGGATAAGAGAGTAAGTCATTCTAGGTCTGTGGCTGACTGTTGGGCTCTCAGACAGTCATGAATAATAAATATGGGGTCCTTAAGGGTAGAAATCCAGACTCACTAAACATCCAATAGTCCTGGGTGACATACGAGGAAGTAGGACATTGTGCAATTAATGTAGTGTTTTCTTTTCACATGTTAAATTGCCTCCTAAGTGTTGGGTTAAACCTTGTAAATGAAAATTTATTCAAGTCACTGGAGTCTCTTACAGTTAACATCTTAAATGACTGAAACGGTATTCCGCTACTGAGAGAGGAACTAAAAGGTTATTCTTCTACAGCACTTCACTCAATATATTTTTGAACTTTTTATGGAAATATTTAAACTTACTGCAGTGGAGAGAGACAATATAATGAACACCATGAATCCTTCACTCTACCTCAATAATTATCAGTATTTCATCAAACATTGTCAACTCTTTTATCTCTCATACTTTTTTATTGGAATATTTTAAATCAAACATTTAATGTGAAAATAATTTAGCATGCATCTCTAACTGATAAGAACTATTTTTGATGTAATGAGCATGTTTTTGTCATATCATCTATTACTCATTCCATAAATACATGTCAGCAACAGTCCTCCCTTCATTTTTTCTTGACATTTGTTTATTGGAAAAGCAAATTTAATTTCCTATTTTGTAACCAAGTTGCTACACTGTTTTCTACTTCTAAAACAAAATCATAATTCTTTCAACATCTATTCAACTGCTGGATGATAAATAATTACTGTGTCGTGTACCGGACAGCGTGCTGGTGTGATTCAAAGATGTCTGGTAAACCATGGCCCCTGCTGCTACAATTTTACACTCTGAAGGAGAAAGGAAAAATAATAATGCATAAATGTGATGGCAACAGCACACAGAAGCTATGTGGTACAAGATGCTATAGTTTTGAAGGCAGAGGCACAGTTTAGGAGCAAGGGAGCCCTTCTAGAGAAGTTGGCATGTACACAGACAGTTTAGAGCGACCGACAATTCCAGAGGCAGTAGGGCTTTAAAAAGGGTAAAAAGAGAAAGTGCATTTCATGACTGAAAAACTTTAAAAAAAAAAGAGAGAGAGAGAACATAAACCTTAGAGGTGAAGGAAGTAAGAGGTACGTTCAAGGGATTATAAATGAAATAATTCAGCTGAAGCAGGACATTTGTGAGAGAAATACAAGTAAGTGGCAGGGGCAGAAGGGGAAGGACCTTAAATATCAGGCTAAATAGCCTAGATGTGTCCTCTAGAGCAGAGAGCCGTTTGCTCCTTTCATATTTCCAAACACTGAAGATTCTTGACATGATATAAACATACATATTCCATTAGTAAGCAAAATGCATCAGCTTATTTCACAGGGAAACTTAAAAAACTATGCATGCATTCCAATAGCAATCATTTTCAAATATTTATAGTAAGTTGGCAAGATAATTTAATGTGGTTTTTTTGTTTTTGTTTTTGCCCAACAGCTATCAATGCTCCACTTAGAAGAACACAAACAAATTGGTGCTGATTTAACCAACACACCCTACCCAGCAGCCAAGAGGTCTTCATAAAGCAAGGATTAATTGTTTGCAGCATAGTATAAAACACCAACGACTCTACAACAGGGGAGATAGAAGATGTCTCTGGTAAAGATAGATACTAGCCCTGCAAACCTCAGACTCTACACTTTTCAACTGCTATAGAAATACAAGGAAGTTTGCAATATGTATAAGTTTTGGGGCATTTTGGCCTATCAACAATAAATATACATTGACCCATAAATTTTCTCTTTGCCAGCACAATGCTAATTGATTTTCATCATTAAAAGATCCTCGAATGACAGCTGAATTATCAAAGCCTTCAAAGAAAGTATACATTGAACTTAATGTAGCTTGATTGGATGTTCTGCATCATGTAGCGCTGCCTATCACATTTGAATTATGACCTGTCCTAATATTTCACGACGCCAGTGGATCATGAGGATAGCCTGAGATCAGAACTCTCAAAAGGCGTGAGAGTGATGAAGAGATTTTCAAAAGTCTCTTGTGTGGCGAGAACCTTTAATGTGGATAAAAGCTAATGCTGGAGGCCTTCATCAGTAGGCACGTGTGAACACTTTTTCTGTGCCAGGCCTGGGGATTTTAATTAAATGCTTTTGTTGAACAAGATTCCTTAAACTCTCAACTTCCTAACTTCTTCATCATTGGAGTGTTGTTTTTGAGAATGGTATCATCTTTGTTTTCACAACTCTGCAACATTGGTTATACCCTTCTGCTTCATGGAGTCCCAGAGAACCTGGGCACACCTGCCAGTCAGTTCTCTCATAAAGTGTCTTTATGATGTTCTTTAATCAAAAGTGTTCCATGTGTTCCATATCAAATCACATATACCAGAGTTTGTGCTAGACTCACATTTGTGCTAGACTCATAGTATTTGAGGGAATAAAATTGTGCATAAGATGTGGTCCTGGTATTCCAGAGGCTTATATTCTAGTATAAATGATTAAACAAACATACATAGAAGTTAAATTATAGGCAGGATTAAAATAGAGGTATCAAATCACATTAAGTGAGGGTTTTTCAACTGTCATTTTGAATCAAATCATTCTTAGTGGGGAAGAACCATCCTGTATACTGCGGGATGTTTAGCAATATCCCTGACCTCTACCCACTGGATACCAACAGCAACCAAAGATATCTTCAGAAAAGGCCAACTGTCCCCTGAGGACTGAGTGAAAAATCACTTGTAACTTTGAACCACTGTATTAGATGGAAAGTTCTATGTGTATTTGCTAATGGTCATAACTTCTAGTTGGGGAAATCAAGTAAAGTCCATAGAAGGAAGTATGGCTGATATGAGAAGGTTAAGAAGAGAAGAGAAATTCAGGACTGGAAAAGATAATGAGAAAGTGGTTAAACTGATGATGGGAAGTGAAGCGGATGAGTATGACCTATGTTCAAGAGCCATGTAGCACTAGTGGTTAGTAGAGGAAAACTGATAAAGTCACCAATCAAATTATGGAGGTCCTTGAAAATAAAATAAAGAGAGATGTTTTTCATTTTGTAGGGATGCTATTTGCACATGAAAGAAGTGAATAAAGCATCATTTTGGGAACGTTAATATGGTAGTTCTGGGAAGAATGATTTAGGCAAACAAGAAAGTCTATTTTAGGTCTGGGACTCAGTTAAGGACATAGTTTGACAGAAATTGGAGACTGTATTTGTGGGAGATGTATTTCCCAACATGGAATGAGAGAGGAAAAACTGGTGGAGTAGAGTCTATAACTTGCTTCTATGTTTGACCTCATATATTGTTGTTGAAATTGTTTTTTTGTAATAGAGTTGACACTTTATGAGAGAGTTGAGTGGCAGGTGTGCCCAGGTTCTCTGGGACTCCTTGAAGTGGAAAGGTGTAACTGACATTGCAGAGTTGTGAAAACAAAGATGATATTATTCTCAAAAACAACTATCCGATGACAAAGAAACTAGGAAGTTAAGAGCTTAAGTAATCTTGTTCAACAAAAGCATTTAATTAAAATCCCCAGGCCTGGCACAGAAAACATGTTCACATGTGCCTGCTAAATGAAGATCTCTAATGTTAGCTTTTATCCACATTAAAGGTTCTTGCCACACAAGAGACTTTTGAAAATCTCTTCATCACTCTCACGCCTTTTGAGAGTTCTGATCTCGGGCTATCCTCATGATCCACTGGCGTTGTGAAATATTAGGACAGGCCGTAATTCAGCTTCAGGTGATAGGCGACTCTAATACTGGAACCTCTGAAAACCTCCTCTAAAGGGTTAAAATGTATACTCCATAAATTTACTCCTGATTAGTAACTACACTGTTCATTTGCTCTGAAAAGATTTTATATCCCTTTGAATATTAACCTCTCATGTACAGAGACATGGTATTAAAAACAGGGAGGAGACGAAGCACCTGTCAAAGAGAGAATTGTCATTTCCCCTTTACCCTCACTTTTTGCCCAAGTCGCCTCTGACTTAGATCCAAGAAAGAAACATTTTCTGAAATCACAAAGACCTCTATCCTCTGTTTGCCAATGGGCTAGTGTATTTATTCCCAAAATTCTTAAACTTACATTTTTGAGATTATGACACCCCAAAATCAAAACTTTTGGTAGACATCGAAGACTTAAAATGCACTCTGAAAAACATAGAAGCAGTGAAGAAATAAAAGAGTAACTGGATAGGTAGAAATGAACATCTAGAGAAACTGGTGGAAAAATTTAACCTTGGGTATAAGAATTCTGATTTTGTTAAATAAGCAAAGTCTAGTTTCATCAACAGGGAATTAAACGTTGGGAAAAATTCAAGAGAGGGTTTTTTTATTCCTGGCAGTTAGATAGAAAATAGATAATAATTGGAAAAACCTTGAATGAGTGAAACAAGTTAAGAGGCTGCCACAGTAATCCAGATGTTGCTCATCTGTCAAAAGCAGTTTACCAGTATCCACAGTATTAATGGCACTTTATTAGATACAAATTAATGCTCACTTGAATGAGGGCAGTGACTACAGAAATGGCAGTTGTCCTATCGAAATTAATAAAATGATTAAACCAGCTCAGTGCCCATTTTTTTTCTTGAGGCCTTTATTCCTTCACTTACCAGACTTTACATATTTGAAACAAATCCACGGTTGTGGGATGCCGTCCTAAAATAATTGCATTAAGAATCATGGGGAGGATTTTGCTAACAGTTGCCCATCAACTGCCTGTTGGTCTGCACCAAGCTGCTATGCTTTTCTGAGTTAAACAGTGCAGCGTGGTAAAGACGAGGGGAAGGAAGAATGGGGAGGAGCAGCTCCACTCCCCCAGGTTTTATCAAAGGCTCTGTCAGTTGCCAGAGAACTGAAGGCCATCCCAGTCTGCAAGGATGTGTGTCCAGTGAGTGAGAGTGTGTTCATTTGATATAAAGAACAAACTGACAGGACAGAAGAGAGGGGGAAGGGGATAACAGGGGGAAACAGGGGAAGGGTAGTCAAGGAACATGTATAAAGGATTCAGGCAAAGCCAGAAGGGGGTAGAATTGAGGGAGGGAGGTGGGGATGGGAGAGGTAGAGGGAGTGGTGGGGAGAAAATGGACAAAAATGTACTTGATCAATAAAAAATAAATAAATAAATAAATGAGTGAACCAAATGGCTATGATTATTGATCATTTCTGTCCTTGTGGCTTTAGGCTGGAGGTGATCAAGGGTCCCAAAAGCTATTTACAATTTTTTTTGTCTTCACTTGATCTACAGCTTTGTGGACACAATTCATTTTAGCTGCATCTGATCTGTTCCATCAGATCACTGGGAGTAACTGTTAATGAATAAAGGAACTGCATTTGAAAGACTTTTAAATCCTTCTACATAATTTAAAATTTATATTAAATTAAATAAAAAGACAAAATACCTAGTTGGTACAAACTAAATTTTAGTCCCACTTCTGATTGGTTTAAAGCATGAATCTAAAAAAATCTAAAAGATCAAAAATATCTGAAAATGTGGTTGAGAAGTGAAGTCTCTCAGGCATTCTCCTACCTTACAAACATAATATTCACCACTTGGAATTATTTAAGTAATATTAACTACAATAATATGGTTTTATGGTATTTTATAGAACTGTTAAGTGTTATAAGCGAGTTTTCATTCATATAAGTTCTTTTCTGAAGAATTTAAACATCATCCATGTTCAAATTTGTCCATTATGAACACTTGATTACTATAAAAGTATCTCAACTATAAATTAATATATACTTCTTTTATCAAGAATTGTCCAAGGATTCTGGGTTTCATTTCCTCATTCTAACATTTGGCAAACATTTGCTGATACAGCGACTGTGCGTTCCATGCAATACAGGGACTGGGCACCTGGGGCTGTATGATACACAGTTCCCCATTCTCAAGGAGTGGACAGCGTAGGAGAGACGAACTGAAAATGTAACAAGCACTACTATGGAGATGAGCACTTAGTAGAATGCTAAGTTGGAATAAGGGCTTTGAATTATAATGTTGTTTTTTTCTTTTTTGAGTATATTTAAAATCCTGACAAAAATCTTTGAAGTTGTCTATGAAAAATGGTGATGTGAACATGTGGCTTCTATAAATTGTTCAATATTCTCACAGTATCTAAGGGGCTTTAGGGATCTCCAGTAATACTAGTTTCGTTTAAATCAAGGCATCAAATATTTTCCATATTTTGACATTCTTACAAAATCTTTTTTAAAAAGGTACTACATTTTGTTTGGGGAGTATCTTCCTGAGTCAAAATTCTTGTATTTTTACCTCTCTGTGTCTCTCCCAAGTTTCCCCTAAATAAGTCGAGAAAAATTTATTTTCTTCAGCTGGTAAATATGATTTATTGGCTTTTAGAAGAAAAAAAAAAGAAGAAACACTGAAAAACCTGCGGTGCATTTTCTGCTTCAGTAAATGGGTCACACTTTGTCAAATTCTGAATATATTAAGCTTCTGTGAAGTTCCGTTTTTCTCAAATACTAGGTTGCTGCATTAGATATCAAAGGGCAATTTATTTTGTTCTAAGTAGGGTTTTACTCAGTTCATTTTTTTTACCTCAAATCATAAATACTTTAGAAAAGATAAATCAGATAAATTAAAATGTTTAAAGAAGAATATTGGTTTTCATTTATATTTTGGAATTCGCACAGCTGCCCTTCATATTTGTAGATGATTATTGTGAACTGAAATTTGTATGATATCTGATTTGTTAATTTTCTTGTGACAGTGATGAATTTGAGGTGATCTATCTCAGAGAAAAATGGCCCTGTCAGAAAGTAGCTTCTATGAACAAGAAGATCAAAATTTGCCATGCTCACAGGGACTGAACCTAGAGCAGAAGCACCAACAGTTATAGCTGCATACAAATCAAGTTAGAAAATTGATACAATCAAGAATATGCCATTCACATATGACTGCTTAAACATTTTTAATTTGATCCAAACATTTACTTTTTGATTCTAAACTATTTTTCAAAACTGTCTTGCTATAACCTTATTTGTTAGGATGAACTAATGTCATGCTCAACTAAAATGACAAAATACAACATGTACACATTCAAATTAAAGAAATATTTTTATTCTAGTAAAGTGCCTAGCACAATGTCTGGAATATCAGAAGTCTTCCATAAATATTTTTTCCTCCTTTTCTGTGTTTATCATAGTAAATTAATTTAAGTTGGCTTAATTCTCATCTCATACTAGGACTAAACTAAGTGACACATATCCCACTATTTTTCAAAGGTCACTGGTATTAAAATAATATTTACCAATTCCTAAGTATGCTAAGATTTATTTTAACTCTCAAATTCATACTGGTCATACATTATTTGGTGCCAGTCTTCTCACAAACATAGTCATTCCTATTTTCTTTTAGAGCATTTCTTTTTCTTCTTTTTAAAAATAATATTGATTTGAGAGAGAAAGAGAGAGAAATAACGATTTGTTATTTTACTTATTTACACATTCATTGGTTGATTTTTGTATGTACCTTGACTGGGGATTGAACTCACAACATTGGCCTGTCAGGATGATACTCCAACCAACTGAGCTACCCAGTCAGGGCCTAGAACATTTTCCAAATGCTAAAAAATGACAGCAGCACTGTTAAAGAAATAAATGAGCTTGTAAGTGGACATTAATACCTTCATCCTAGAACCAACTTTTTTACTTCTTCTCTGTTCATATCTATTTCCGTATCTTTTTCAAATCCTGTATTTACATCTCAAGAGAGTTTCATATTGAACTAGTTATCAACAGGATGCTCCTGTTGATTGAGTTATGGCTTTCTTCTCTGCTCCAGTTTCAATCAAATGACCATCCTTGAGCAAAATACATTTGAGAAAAACTTAGAACTCAGACTCACATCCTGACAATTTATGCTTCCCCCTACAACCATCATCCTAGATTCAGGTCTCCATTGCTTCACACTTAAGTCATTGACAAAACAAATTGCCAGCTAACCTCCCTGCCTCCACTCTCCTTTTACCTGATTGCTCTACCGACAGAAAGCCTTGGGAACATTTCTGCCATATTATTGCTCCCATCTTAAAATCTTAAATGATCTCCCATCTCTATCAAGTCAAAATTCCCAAGTTTGATGTTCAGGGTACAATACTAACTCATCTTTGAATACCACTGGTATATTACTTGTCACAACTCAACAGATAGTCCTATACACAAAGTCACAGGCACATATATTTAACACCTAAACTTGTCCCAGCCACTGCTTTTTTGAAAATATTTTCTGACCCTTCCCGCTTGTCCCTGATGCGGGCGAGAAGGACACCTTCCCTCCCAAGTACCTCCAGCAAATACAGCAGAGGGTGACACAAACTGTATTGTCATTTTTTGCTTATTTGTCCAAATCCCTCCATTAGGATGTAAGTTTCTTGTGGGCAGAAACATGTCCTACTTATCTTCATAGCTCTAATACCTGTCAAAGCATTGGCATGTAGGAAATACTCAAAAATGATTGTCGAATGAACAGCATTTCCTGAATTAGGGATTGTGTTTTTGATGCCAAAAACTTACCCATGTATCTCTTCTAGGTAAAATGCTACCATTCCCATTCTCCTGCTTTATCATTCTTCTACCTTCTAAACTTGGATCAAATGTTTTTTGGAAATAGATGTTCATCAAAGAAAAGGAAAGATGTGATGTGGGGCTCCCAATATGAAGCTTACAATAATTTGTTTCTAAAGCAACATTACCTCTCACTAAAGAGCTTAAAAAGCCACAGAATCAAGAGACAAAGAGGCATTTATGTGCAGTTTGAAAGTCTGACATATAGCTCCGGGACTCAACCCAGCCCTTACAAACATACACCAACCTCCAAGATATTGTTGTGTGGGACAGCTTATGTCCTCTAATAAGAGCCCCAGTTCTTCCCTCTTGGTGGTACGATTAGATCTTTCCCTGCTCACCCCTCTTGCCATGGTGCCCTGGCCACTCTCGTCTCTGGCCCAATGTCCAAGGACCTCTGAGACAGAAAACCTATTCTGTTAGTACCCTCTCTGACACTTCTTTATTTCAGGCATCATTTCATAATTTACTCTGCTGGGTAAGATTATACCATACTGTTGCCATAATACAACTTTTTATGTCATGTGAGAAATTTCCCAAGAAGCCTTTGTCAGTCATAGACCTCTGGTTGGGATTCAGATACTTTCCTCCAAAAACAATCCTCTTTACCATGGAAGACTTTGGAATCTCCAGTAGTTGGAGCTGGGGATCTTCACCAGAAAGCAATCACTCATCCATGTCTTAGCTCTACCTTCCATTCCTGGTATCGGCTTTGGTCCCAGTATGATCTTCAGTAACCAGACTCAATCATACACCTGTAAAATTTGAAAATAAACAAGAGTTTAAAGTATATACGTGCCTACATTTCTTTCTACTACTCTGATTTATTGCTGGGTAAATATAATTCTTAACAACTAATTCAAGAGGCAGGAATATGACAGTAAAAATGACTGAACTTCTCAGTCACCGACTCATTTTATAGACTACTATGTGAGTACATAGTTTTGTTATCCCTTTGAGTTGATAGGAGTTAATTTTACACTTTCCTACTGTTTTTAAATATGTATTGAACCACAAATGGTTGAAAGTGCTGTTTAAGAGAAACCATTAACTGAGGTGTAGGGATATGAAACAACTGCAGGATTATATCTGACAAAGCAAAATCTGTAAAAATGTATTTCCGCTGACAGTAAGTAAAAATAATGTGGAATCTTACAAGGCAATTTGAAATTTATTAGATAAGACTTTCCAGAGAAGTAAGTTTTCACTACTCCCTTTATCTTTATTTTCAAACACATTCATCTTTATTCACTGACTAGATGTGCTGGACTTTGAAATTCAGCTTTATAACATCCCAGTATTATTATTGATCAGTCACTTTCAGAACATGTAAACCTCTTTAAAACAAATGTAGACCTAATGCCCCAAACTCATTTGCCCAAAGGCTTAGTAAACTCCCTGAAGTCAGTTCCAGGATTTGATTTTTTTTAAAAAAGGTTGTGTTTCCTCACAATCAGGCCATTTCTTCCCAAGGCATGTCTCTTAAATGAACAATGAATTGTGTATCTATCTTGATTAGTGAGACTGGAGTGTAGTTTTTCTTCTCTCTGTCACAAAATAAGAAACTTAAAGAGTGCCAGTATTTAGTCTTCAATTACATATGTGCATGCGGGTAGTATAAGAATATATGCCAAATTAAGGATTGCAGAGCTGCCTTAAAAATGCTGTGTTGCTTAAATAATATTTGGGGCAAGGTTTCTTCCCTGTTTGGAAACAGTGAGAGCTGCTATATTATGCTTATAAGTTCATTTTCTGCTTGGTTCCATGGTGGGAAATATGAGCCTTGTTGTCTTTGGAGATTCGGGTGAGAAAAGTTTAGATTAAAATTAGTAAGTGAAAACAGATCACACATGCTCTGTCGAAGGACAACAAATGAATATCAGTTTCTCTGTAATTCCAGCTATAAGCAGGACAATAATTTCAAAGACATTAAATCATTGAGTTGATTAGAACTGCTTTAGAATTAGTAGCTAAGTTATCTCCCTCATCTTCATTGTTTTTACAGAGAAGACTTGATTGCTTGTGCTGATTAGACAGAATAAAAGAAAATCTATGTAAAAAGTGAGAAGTTTATGCATGTTAGTCCTTGAGCTCCTACACACACACACACACACAAAATGTATTACATATGCCTGTTTTGAAAACACTGTGCTATAGCTTTCAAAAGAACCTGAAACAATTAAAAAAAATAAGTAAAAACTCCAGGTGGCCGAGACCAAGAGCCAAATGAGAACGGCACACAATACATGCCATATGCATACCCACGTGCCAAGAGAATTCAGAGGTGAGAACGATCCCTGAGGAACGGAGAAGTCCACGAAGGCTCACGGAGGCGGGGCCTGGGCAAGTAGAGGGGGAAATGGACATTTCAGACACGCAGTTTGCTCAGTGGAATGGAGGTGAACCCATATTATTGGGAGCAAAGTTATAAGTAAAGTAATTTGCCTGAAAGAAATGATTCATTTATGGAAGTAAGAGAAGGCAGAGTTGAGGAAATGTTTAGGGGCCAACTTGTAGGGCCTTTAGAGCTATGGAGTTTGGACAACAGGGAGACATTTATTCAACAAATAAACCAGTGCCTGTTATTTGAGAGCTGTGGCAGTGGGCACTAAACAGACATCTCCGAAAAAGGTGTTTGAGCTTGCGGGTGGGGTAAGGGAGATAAATTTGACTGAACAATACTGAATAGATTGTAATGAAGATAGACCAGTTTAAGTTGTATTGAACTGAAGGAGATGCATGTGAAAGCTCTTATAAAGGAAAAAGAAATTGGACTGAATGGCCGATAATGTGGGAAGGGAAAAAAAATTCAACAGATAAGTTGATCGGCTGTTAGGGGAAATTATGTTTTGCTTTAGGATTTAAAGATTGTGCCGTGCAAGTTCTGATGCCACCAACCCATGTTCAGTCAAACTTCATGGGTTAAGGGCACAGTCCCCCATATGACTGCCCTCACTTCAGACTCCAGCCACAAACTAAGGTTCCCAGGCCACCCACACTTGGGACCAACTGGCTACAAATTAGGGAGTTTCCTCAGTTTTATAATTAGCCAGAATGATTCGCAGGATTCAGGAAAGCACTTAAGTTTTATCATAGAGGACAAAAAGCAGGGTCAGCCAAATGAAGGAACATAATAGGGAACAATCTGGAAGCTTCCCAAACATGGAGCTTCTGTGTGCTCAAGGTGTATCATCCTTTCAGCATATCAGTCAATGTGTATCACCAGCCAGGAAGCTGAACTAAGCATCACTGTACAAAATTTGTATTAGAGTTTTATTACAGAAGCACAATTTTTTTCAATTATTGACTATGAAATTAAACTCAATATCTAGCCCTCTCCTCCTCAAAAGTCAGGCTGATATCACAGGACTCAAATTTCTAATCACACCATTTGTCTCTCTGGCACCGCCTGTCTCCATTCCAACTTCTCTGGTTAACAAAAAATATCTAGAGGCACTCCATGAGCCATCTCATTAGCAGAAGTTTAGGTGTGGCCCAAGAGGCCACCATAAAACAACAAACACTCTCTATGGAAAACCAGAGACAAAGACGCAGCCCAATTCCTGGTTACACAGCAGAATGAATCGGAAGTAACTCTAGGTTCTTTAAGTGGAATCTCCAGCAGACAGTTGAAATTCCAAAACAGCCTGAATAGAGAGAGGAAAAAGGACTAGAGATGTGGTTTTGGCCACAAAGTGGAAGGTCACATGGTATAGCTGACTGTTCATAGGTACTCAGCATGGGCTATGGTTGGGGTGAGAGGATTTTACCAGAGAATACACATCAGGAAGCAACCAAACACATACCGCATATTTTTCTAAAAAAAAACAATGCTTAGCCTGATACTAGCATTAACTTAAATAGAAACAATTCTTCCTGCATCTTCTGTGTTAATCAGATGTCTAAAATATGTATCTTTTACAAGCATATAAAACAATCCCTAGAGAAAACTGTGATCAGAAATATGTAAATCCAAAATTAACATAGCAATGACTTACATACATCGTTCTTGTGAAACAGGTGCAAGAGTGATGAGGTAAGCATTTCTAATGGTCCTTTTATTTAGAAAGTCCTACAGTGGGTCACTTGGGGTAAAAGTAGATGGTAAGTGGCACCACTCCTTTTCTACCTCCTGGTTCTTGGGCCCATGCGTTCTTCCTATGTAGACCTGTAGCTTATATTATGTCCTGAAGTATGGCAACCCATCTTTGCACAGTATTGCCATCAAACTACCACTCCATCAGAAGGTCATTCCTACCTTTTGAATGGTGTTGCATGTGATTCAGTCAGTGGATCCTGATGTCCTCGGTCCATTTCTATACTGAATTTGTTGTGAAGTGGGTTCCTTGTTAAACGATGTTATGAGGGATTCAATGCCTATGAGTCAAGCTTTTAGTAAGCCTTCAAATATTGGTGCTGACTAAAGTTCTGTGCGAAGGAAAGTCAAATCAAGAAATATGCTCATGCTCACAATAGGTATCTAGTTGAATAATAGGCATCTAGGAGGATGAACTCCTAGCCCTTTCAATGGACAAATCAGTGTAATCAAATTGTTAACAAGAGTTCACTTCATAGTTACTTGTGGAAGGTTGACCCTCCAGAAGCGCCGGTAGCTACATCAGTCTTGGTAAGTGGGAATCCGTGCTATAGGACCAATCCGTGCTAATGTAGAGCCCCCAACTTTGCTACTATGACTACTCTGTTCATATGACCATTATGCCAGTTCTGGGGTGGTTGATGACAAAGGCTGGCTTTAAAATTATTAGCCAAATAATTTTGTCTACTTAGTTATTCAGTATCTCTGCAGTGGGATGATTTCTAATTGACACTGACTTACAATATAAATATCTTCAAACTCTGTGTCCTCTCCCATACGTCTCTGCACATACTTCTACTCCAGGCCATCTTGTCTTCTCTATTCTAATCCTTTTATTTTCCAGTACCAGACCATTGGCCTCTGTGCAAGAATTTGCACATACTTTCTCCTCAGGCCATTCTTCCTTTCCCACAAAGTAGTGAAGCATGCACCTTGCTTGTGGTTCCAACCATTGGGAAGGATTTCCTTCTCCACTGAATTTCCAAGTCATTTCTGAATGTGACTATGATGCAGCTACATCAATTTTCAGCTTGTATCCTGACCTACCCATAAGCCAAACCCAGGCATTTTTCCTTCTTCAACTGGTCATATGAACATCCCTCCCCCTAATCAGGCCATAGCTGAAAACTGAGGGGGGTACCGGTGCAAATGTAATGGGTGACATGGTGGTTTCAGCTATTTGCTTATGAATAGTACTCATGACCTCTGGCCCTGTTTAGGCATATCCAGGCTGTACTATTTCCACCTAATGATAGAATGCTGATGAACCTGTTCAACTTTATAACTTGGCAGGTCACACAGAGCTTAGTTTACAATGCGTAGTTCTGAATGCATGGTCATTTTTTAGCCCATGGGCAAGGATTCTGTTCTGTTTGTACCAGGGCTCACTAACAAAGCAAGAGTGCCTTCTCAGAATACACACGCTCCTCTGCTACCAATGACCATGGCCTTGCTCCAGAAACCCAGGGAGACTTGCTGTAATTTTCCCCACTAGGTCTTATAACCACCACACCACTTCCTTATCCACCACTGACTTCTCCCACTCCATGAGATCCGCCTCAAAGGCTGGAGGAAAATTTACGGTCTATACTTGCTGCATTCTTGCAGTATCCTCCCTGTTTGAACTTTTATCTCTTTAGTCAATGCTTTTCATATCAGAAAATTTGTTCAGGTCCAGGGACTGAGCAAGGGATCATGCCTATTATAGGGGTGACTTCCTTCAGACTCACGTTTTACCTTCTTCTGTGTGTAAGGGTTAAGCAGCTCCCTTATTGACTGTACATCCATTTTGACCCCGGAGATGTCGCTAAACATCCCCACAGCTCCTTACAAGTCAAGTCCTCGTGGTTACTCTCCATCCTTACCTTTGTTATAGCATTAAAGCCCGTGTTCCAAAAAATAGAAAGAAAAACAAAGACATGTAATTCAATAAACTCTTGCATATTCAAACTTACATTCTGGCCTACTTGATCAAGCAACCTCAAAATCCAATCATAGGGGCATTCCTTTGGAGCCAGCTGGTGCATGCTAACTAATTTTTGCAGCTCCTGTGGACGTATCCTCTTTTCTTCATTATCAGCCTCAGCTTGTCTCCAGCCAGGTGATACTGAGATTTAAACCTAGTTATTGGCATAACAGCCAGGAGAGGAGGTGGGTCAACTCCTGAAGGGGTGTCTGTTGCCTTGTAAGGGGAGAGAACTTTACAGCATCTTTACTGATGGGGATATGCTATCCCTTAATAGAAAGGGGCCATTTCTCTTGGCCCCACAACGCTCCAAACCCACAACGTTTAATTTAATCATTAAGAAGTAAATGTTATTGTTTCTACTTCGCTATGGTAAAATTGAACTAAGAGACACTGACTAATTTCACAGAATCACACACCTTGTAAGCAGCAGAGCTAGAATGTTAATTCACATGGGTCTGGTTCCAGAGGCCATGTTGCCTCTCCAAAAACAACAGACTATGATTACTAACCCTGCTTCAGCACAGGAACTTTGAAGAGAATATATATCACCTTAAATGTATAAGATGTAAAGTGTCGATTAAAAGTCATCAAGTATTATTAATCAAATAGGCCCTTTAATTCTATTCACTAGTAGAATAAATGAAAAATTAAAAAAATAATTACCAAAGTAGGGGAGAAGGATTGAGAGAAAGAAATGAGAGCAGAAGAAAACCTCCCAAGGTATAAACTTTCATGCAGTTTTGACTTTTGAATCATATAAACATATCGTATATTTTAAAAATATAAGTAAGGTTTTAAAATCTGGAAATAAATCAGGCAAATAAAAAAAATGACCCATAGAGTTTGAGGGACAAATAGCTAACAACAATGGAATAATTGTGGGAAACATTTTCTAAGTGATCCATAATTATTACCTTTTTGATCCTTAAGCCAAACCTTGTGCAGGTAATCTCACATTAAAGAGATTGGAAGGAAGACAATGCAAAATGACTCACTTTGACCAACATTTCAATGTTTTTAAATCACAAAATGACAAAACTTAGCTCACCTGTTCTTTGACATTATAAACAAAATGACTGAGTTCCTTCAAGACAGAGACAATGTTTTGTTCAATGTATTTCTGGGAATGAAATAGCATAAAACAAAACAGACAAAAAAAAAACCAACCCTCTGCCCTCAATATGCTGACACTCTAGTTAGGGAAGGCAATAATAGACAAACAAACAAAGAAACAAATAAATAAAAAGTGAAGGCATTAGAGAGACAACTGTACAAGTGAAAAACTTAGACTCAGTTTCACAGATGTCCTCAGATGTCCACTAAGAGGGCTTCAACTTCCTGAGTGGCAAGTATACCTCAAAATACTTATCCACATTAATACTGGTAATTGTTTAACAAAAAGAGTCATGTGAAAATGAAAGTATTTTTAAAATTCCTTTAAAAATAATCCTCTTCCCTGAAAATTAGGCACCTTATGTGTGTGTCCTTAAAAAAAAAACAAAAAAAAACTTCTGTGTATAATGTAGACTGAATTCTAGAACTTCTAGGTAATTAGATGACCACAAAGTTAGAGAAAGCTATTTATTTCCCAAAGAAACAGCCCCTGATGTTACTGGGTTCAAAACTAGTGTCTCAAAAATGCTAGAGCCAATATTTGTTGATTGTTTGGTTCAGAAGCACGTATAGGAAACGTCTTCCTTCAAACATGTTATAATTGCTTAAAGAACATCATTACTTATTATTATGACTTTCTACTAAGGTTCAGATTCCTTCCTAATTTCAAAAACTCACCTGTACCTATGTGGAGAACAACGTGATATGAAATTTTATGAAAATCTTGGAAAGAAAGAGGAAATAAATGGCAAGTTGATTAATTGATTGAAAATAGTATTAAATTTTCTTACAAAAGATGGCAATTTGGAGAAAAATTAGAATGTATTGGTTATTTTTTAAATTTTAATCTTCTATAGCATTCTTGAAAATCCAAAGGTTGGGCAAAACAATGAAATTCTCTAATTATATCTCGGAAATATGTGGAAATTAATGATTACCTAATGTCTAGACATAGACAAACAGTTCTTCATACAAATTCAATTTTATTTGTGCTTTTATAAGTTATTAGCATTCATTTGATACAGTTTTTTTGTTAAATTGCTTTACTTAATGAGGTGTGCTATGAACATGATATTGCTGACACTAGATACTCAAAATAGAAAAAGTAAGAGACTTGTTGAGTTAATAAGCTTTCAGAACAAAATAAATTAACATTCTTCTTAATTTGTATTTTTAATATTTAATTCTAATCACATCCTCTGTGTGTTAACATATCAAAATAAATGTGGTTTGTAAGATATTGGAATGTTATAAAGCATTGCTGCAACAAAGTATTCAGAGGTAATTACTTTAATAAAAGTAGCATTTTAGAAAGAAGATCATCAAAATAAGATGATGACTGAGACAATGAAATTGATAATCTGGATGAAAATATAACTATCCTTCAAAATAAATTCCCAGAATACATGCAGGCAGCCACCATGGTCATTGAGAAGGCTAAAATGAATCCGTTTTTCACGCATCAGTGTTTAATTCCAGGTTTATAGACCTATAGAGAGGCTGCAGTTTGAAATGTGGTATGGGACTAATTTTACTGTTTCTAAGTTTAACAAAACCCCCACAGTCATATATATCTAAATAGATAAATTATATTTTTATCAACTTTTTAATCCCAATAGTCCAATTATTTCTGAAGAAAATACTTAATTGCTTCTCATCCGCATCTACATTCTCATTTCTCTTGTTTTGAAATCAGCTCCAACAGGCACTAAGTTTGGGTTGTGATCTCTTTCTTATTTTCTGCATACATAAAAAAGAAAAACAAAGAGCTACTTAATAAAATAACTTGTCCTTGAGAATTAGAATAGCCATTGTAACATTGATAGTTTTAGTAGGTTCAGAGCTTGCCTAATAAAAAAGATTTTTCTTAAATGTTTAAAAATTTTCCTCACTTAAGTTGGGAAGTCAGGGAGGAAACTCTACTGGAGAATGGAGGGAGCTGGTCCCTTCCACTCCTAGTATCAAGAGGTTAAGTGGACTTCCCAAGACACTTGACTCCTTTGAGCCTTAGACTTCTCATAAATTTTCCTCTAGCAAGATTGTTAGGATCCAGCATAAGGAAATAAAATAACAGGGGATAATTTACATTTTTAATATATATAAGTTTACCATTCATATTTGGCCTTAGCGAATACTAAGGATCCATTCCAGACCTCAGTCAAATTAATTAAATCACTTGATCAACTACAAATGCTACAAAAATAGTTTAGGTTATGGATGGCTTAGAATGTAATAGCATTTTAAACAGATTTTTTTAATATCATAACTAAAATCTTGTTATAATATTCTTACTATAGGATCATCACATTCTATTTTTCTAGCTAACTACTTGCCAATAATCCTTCCCTCAACCCCCCATCCCCATACACAACCACTAAGTTCAAGATGAAATACCATAATAATATTTTAATGTAATCACCTGTCCTAATCTTCCAGAAAGGCATTTAAACAGGGACTTCTGTATTTTAAAGCTAACAACACGTTGGGTCACACTGTTATGCCATAAATATTTTGCACCTAAAACTCACCCTCATCCTGTCCATTCATACTTGATGTCTCTGCTGCTAGTTCAGGGCACACAGGAACATAAAGAATTGTCTGTAGGCAACTCCTTCCAGGAAGAAAATGCCATTTTTAGAACCACAATCTATCCAACTCAGGATTCTATCTCTTAACAGAAATAAAAAATGACATTTGGAGGAAAAAATGACTGTTACTCTTTATAATATACTTGGAACAGCCCTAAATGTCCTTTTCATAGCCTTTTATGGATTAGTCAACTTCGAACTTATCCAAATGACATTATAAGTGCTTGTAAAGATAAAACAACAAAGCTGAACAGATTTGGGTCATTTTTCCAATTTCTTTGGTAGGTAATGTTTGTAGGCTATTATCAATCAAAAACACCTAGGGATTCAATGATTCTCAAAGGAAAAAAAGAGGATATCTGACTTTAAAAATGAGAGTATACAAAGTGTAAAGAAGTAGCACTTTGTTTCTTCTTGTTTCTGCCTGTTTCTTCATTTGTTTTTAGTTCTGATTTTTCATGTTTTACATTTTGAATGATATCCATCTGCAATTTCTTGAGTAATGCAATCAAAGAAGGAAGTTCAGCAGGCTGTTTGTGGATAAAGCTCACTGAATAGTAAAATATATTTAATGCTCCCTATGAGCCTGCAGTAACTCATTTAGTCTTGATATTAATCATGTAAAATATATTATTATTGTTGTTATTATTCCCATTTTGAAGATGAGAACATAGAGGTTCCTCCGGCTAACTTGCTCATGGTGACTGAGGTCCTATGTCACAGAGCTAAGAACCAAGCCAAGGTGCCGCTGCCTCGGAGCCCGACTTTTTAACATGGATGCAAAATCCCAAGTTTTGTGATTTTAAAACAAAACAAAGCAAAATGTCCATTGTACTCTTTGAAGAAAATAAAGGAACCTGATGCTCATGATGGTGTCTCTATCTACAGTCACAGTATTAGTGGACTGAGTAGATCCCATCTTCCCATTCCTTTTGACTGGGAGCAGCCCAAAATGTCATTAATGTCCATGATAATTTAAGTCCCATCTTGAAAAGCTGAACAGGGAGGCACTGAAAAGATGAAACTATTCTCACCCTTAACCATTATATTTAGTAAGAAAAAATAAAAACAAATTCCATTATCTTGTAGTGAGTTAATATTGCCACACTAG
Organism: Mormoops blainvillei; assembly: GCA_004026545.1. NCBI lineage: Eukaryota > Metazoa > Chordata > Mammalia > Chiroptera > Mormoopidae > Mormoops > Mormoops blainvillei. The sequence continues at coordinate 25,469 of PVJD01010676.1, forward strand.
GAAATCTTTGGAAGCATTGTTATCCCTAGCAAGGATATTGAAAAAAGTAGCAGATTATAGATCTATTCTGATAAACATCATGACAGATGATTTATAACTGAGTCAACCTGATTACTTATGTTATTACCAGGATCAATAGTGATGCCTGTACTCGCCACCATCTCTACAAGCATGGGGGATCACAGCAGAGGGGGCCCACAACATGTTCAGTAAGCTAATACAGCAAACTGGCTTCAAATCTTGATTTCACTCTTAATATGTGATTGTGGGCTAATCACCATTTGGGAACCTCAGTTTCTCTTGTTTAAAATGAGGTTAATGGTACTGATAAATAAATGAATGAAGTAATGTCTCATGAAATGTCAAGCACCATTTGTGGGTTAAAATCCTTCTGATTTGCATCAAAATAAATGGGATTATAAATGGACTTCATTATTGTTGGTCAGGATGATGAATTAGACATGTTACAGGCCTGGTAATCTAGGAAATGGAGATGACTTAAAACATCATGTGGTGGGGGGGTCAAGATGGCAGAGGAATGAATGGAAGTCACACTGACCTCTTCCCCAAACACCACGTGGTAAGCTGCTTGAGTAGAAAAAGTTTGTTTGCAAGTTCAAGGGGAGAGTTTGAGGGGTATCCAACCTTTTGGCATCTCTGGGCCACACTGGAAGAAGACTTGTCTTGGGCCATGCATTAAATACATTATGACACATAATCACACAAAAAATCTCATAATGCTCTAAGTAAATTTCACGATTTTGTGTTGGGTCGCATTCATAGCTGTGCTGGGCCACATGTGGCCTGCAGGCCACAGGCTGGACACCCCTGGGTGGGTCTCTCTGGTATACATCTTCTGGTGGCAATTGTTTGGGATGCCGTAGCTTTCCTCTAGTTCTTTGAGACACAAATTTGCATTATTCAGTAGAACAAATACTAACCAGAGTCAAAGAGCACTTTTATTGAGAGTTATGTACACTAAAAAGAAGTAGTGAGGGTTTCTTCTAGCTAAAGAAAGCAAAACTATAGTGACTATATGAAGATAATAGGAAGAAATAGCAAAAGCAGGAAGAGATGCAGACAGTCAGAAACAGCTTAGTCTGGCAGGCATGAGGCTTGATTCCTCACCTAAGAGCTATAAAAATTGGTATATGATTTTACACAAATAATGTAATGTCTCTGGGCCCCAGCTGCTTTATCTGAAAACTGAATGAAATAGACTCACTAGGTTGAGTCCCAGGTCTCAAGCATTCTGTGATTCTATTAAGTTTTGACAAAGAGCTGTTGTAAAGTTAAATGTTATCAAACACAAACATTCACTCACCTAAACATCCAGAAAACATTTATTAAGCAGCTATTAAGTGTCAGAGACTATTTTAGGGAGAGAGGCATCAGCAGAAAATAAGTCAAACAAGATGCCTGTCCTCATGACCCTTATGTTCTAGACAAGGAAAACTTAATAAGAAAACAATAAAAAATAGACAAAAAGCATTAGACTGTTTTAACTGTGGGGAGGAAATAATGGGACAGTGGTAACTATAAGATTTACGTGCATAAACATGTAAAGAAAGGAACAGCTTGAGCACTGGAGGGTGATAGGAACATGTGACTTTACTATTTGGAGGTGATCCGTTGGACCATACACAGGCGCTCTGTAATGCACAATGATGTTGAGAGCTTCACCCCTCACTCTGAGAGTTCCATAACCAGGGAGTTGAGGAATACTAATGAATTTCCAGAATAATTATGGCTCATGACCAGTGTTAGTATCATCTTTCAGCTTCATGCCTATCCCCTACCCTGCTTCCCATCTATTTTTTCTTTATTCATCCATCCATCCATTCATCCATCCAATCAACTATTCAATCAAATGACACTCATTGAGCCCCAATATAAATTGTGCTACATTCTACATTATTTGGCAGTGTTCTTAAGGGGTTGATTAAACAGTGGTCAAAACAAAAAAAGTACAGGTAAGTGACTCCTAAGAGATAAAAGCCAAACTAGATCTCTAAGAGATTACTAATGGAATGCAGCAAAAGGAACTCTCCTTGGAGCTTGGCTGGGGTACTGGTAATAGGGGCATGTATTGTTTTTCCTAATTATCATAGCTAAACATGATTTTCAAAAAAGAATATGATGCATTTGCCAAACTCCTACATCCAAGGCAATTTTGAAAGATTTAGGATGTTTTCTAAACCCATTGGGTTTAGCAATTTACCAATGTGACAGAAAAAAAAAAAGACCTTTTATAGGCATGACACTGCCTCATCTTAAGTGCTAGAGAAGGCTCTCACTACAGGGCAGCCGGGCACACCTGAGGCTGAACGCTGGGCTGATTTGCCACTGGCTGATGACTGAGGGCGAGGTCCTATTCCTTTCTCAGTCTCAGTTTCCCTGTCTATACATTAATAGGATTTTTAATATGATGTGTGTGAAGTGCTTAGCACAGTGCTTGTGATCAAGAAAGTATTCAACAAATAATAGACAATATCATTACAGTTTATTGAGTAGCTCTTTTGTGCCAGGCACTATGGCAGGCATTTAAAGGCATTATTTTAATTACCCTCCCACAGCAACACTGGAAGTAGGTATGATTATGCCCATTTTACAATTGATAAAACCGAGGCTGACGGTGTTTGAATAACTTAATTCCACGGAGACAGCAATATTGAGCTCAAAGAGTTTTAAAATAATGCTAAACCCCATGTTAACTCTAACAGACCCCATTCTCTCCTCAAACACCGTCATGCAGACTTTATGCTCTTCTTTTAACCCCAGTCTTGTAAATTTTGCATGTGATCTGCTTCTCACATAGGTTTTCCTAGAAGGGAAGAATGCATAAATGATGCACTTGGAATGTTCTAAACCCTATGGTGGAGATTTCTTGTAAATTATAAAGTACACATTCCGGTTTGAAACATTAGTCTCTTGATTTTGTTTAATGTGCTTCCAGTCTTACAGATGGACTTGTATGCAGAATCAAGTTTTCAAATTTCAAGTTCAATCCTTGGATGTGTAGTGATCAAATGCCTGGGTTTTTGGCACCAAACTACCTGAGTTTGAATTCTGTCTCTGCCAGTTAAAAACTATACATAACATCTTGTTATCTCAGCTTCCTCATCTGAGAAAGTAGCTTGACACATAGGCAATACTTTATAAGTATTAACAAAACAACATCAGAAAGAAAATTAGCATTGGCCCTAATATCCAAAGCAAAGCTACAAGATAATACTTGTTCCAAAAAAGGAGAGGCTCTACGATATGAAGCAAAGTTAAGCAGATCTATTTAATTCATGGATTCTCTAATTCCTTAATGTCTTATGTACAATAGATTTGAGTCTTTAATAGTGGGATATGATACAGGCATAAACTTATTTGACTACAAAATTGTTAATTTCAGAGTAGCCCACAAAATTTATTTCTTCAGGCAATACTTTAGGAAAAGACTCACCAAAGGGAAATGCCGCCCTTTGGTCTCTTGGGAGACCATAGACCTGATGTGTCCAATAGACTTAGCAAAGAAATCCCCATGCATCATGTAATAATGAGTGTTTAGTAGTCATATCTTTCTGGATCCTGCATAGCACCTGTGCTCCATACTTTTAATAATCTCCATCTTTCAGCAGCATCACAACTTTTTTTAAAGATTTTAATTATTTATTTTTTAGAGAGAGGGGAGGGAGGGAGAGAGGGAGAGAAACATCAATGTGTGGTTGCCTCTCATGCACCCGCTCCTGGGGACCTGGCCTGCCACCCAGGCATGTACCCTAACTGGGAATGGAACCAGTGACCCTTTGATTTGCAGGCCGGTGCTCAATCCACTGAGCTACACCAGCCAGGGCACAACTTACTTTTTTTAGATCCCATTCCCCCAGACCTTGTGACCAGAATAGCTAATCCAGGAAAGTAAAAAAAAAGTGAATTATAAAAAATATTAGTAGGTCAAACTATCAGTTTTCCTCAGCGAATGTGTTTCTAAGGTGGATTTTTATTCTGTTTTTCAGCAGGTGCTTCTTTGATACACAAACGTTGCCCATGTCCAGAAGGAGGCACAGCCAATGGCAGGTTTTTCTGTTGCGGTTATTTTTGAACAGTTGGGCATCCAGGAATTTGAAAGAATACCATAAAGTTTCCTCTTTCAACTGTTTTTTATTGTGACTGACTATAATTCCCATGGATGATAGGGGAGGGGTTATTTATTATTCCACTATGGGGAAAAATAAACTCCAAGCAAAAATGTAACTAAAATGATTATTTCACAAACCTTTCACTACAGTGAACAAATTTCTCCTGTTCTACAACAAAATATCTACTGCAGGGAAGACACACAGTCAGAGTATCACCCACATCTCAGGTTCAGAGGACTTTCTTCTTTTTTACTCAGGTCATAGCTTGTTGTCAAATTATATCCAAATGATAAAAAGGGTACTTTTCCATAAACTTCAGTTATGTAGCTAGTTAAGAGAGCTTCTGAGGTTGCATTATCCTAGGAAACTTGTTAATGAAGAAAAGAAAATGTTATTATGGATGATAAAATTAAGAAATAAAAACTTATTAGAACTTGTTGGTTGCTAAAGTACTTGTTCATTCTTAGCTACAGGAGGGAATTCAGGTGTTGTCCCAAGATAGGCAAGCTGTCTCCCAAGAGGTCTCCCCAATGACTCTCATTCTCTTTGAGAAACTAGAAGTTCAGGCCTAGAATTATCTGAATCATCTAACTGCAATTGTGAACTTAACCACATATCTCTAACATCTCAGTATCTATTTTTAAAATATTTCATCTGGGTATAATTGTAGAGATTACCAATTTAAATCACAGCAATTCATAAATGATCGCTCTCACATCCTCAGGCAATGCAACAATAATCACAGTTACCATAGTAATTGTTAAACAAGTTTTAGTTTTTCCTAAATTTGTGCAGCCTCAGGAGAAGGGAAAGTGGAGAGGAGAGAGGACACAAAACAAACAGCAGCAGTTGCGATGAATGTCATGTTAATCTTCTTGTCGTTTTTAGAGCTATTGACACAATTACTTATATTTTCATACAGCTTCATAATGTACAAAGTGTACACAAACAGTAGTTATATGAATTATAATTGAATGATGCATCAAAAATCATAATAAATGGACAATTGACTAAATGGGAACAGAAGTAAAATCTCCCCAACTCATCTATCAGCTAGGTTGATGAAAACCGGGTGTGGCCTTTTCTTGTTTGTCATGGGGTCTGGCTCAGAATATGCCCTTAATAAATATCTATAGGTTAAATGAACTAGAAATTAATGACAAAGAATGAAGCAGCCCATTGTCTGAAATATGGATTCTGAAGTATACATTTGAATACAAGAATAAAAAGATGCCAACTATTAGTTTTCTAAGCACCTGTAACTAGAAGGTAACACCAATCTCTAGAAGGGAAAGATTGGTCATTTTAAATGAAGAAAGTGCATGGGACAGTGGAAAGGCAATTGGAAGAGAGATACAGTCAGAGAAAAGGACAGGGGCAGTTTAGTATAGAGATGTGTACTGTAACCAATGACCTTTTGAGAGTTAACCAGCCCATTGTTCTGACACAGTTAAGAACCACAATTTGTTGAATAAAATATACCATCCATTTGTCCTCAACTGTAGCTCACTAAGCTCTAGTACTGTATTAAACTGACCCAAAGCCGAGGCAGGTTGGAGCATCCATGGCAACCTTAGGGTCACTTCTGCATATCTATACATTTTTCTTAAAAAGAAAATGAAAGTCCATTAAAAACAAAAATAAGCATAAAATGCAGTATCAAGCTAGACTTATGCAAGGTGATAATTGAGACTGGGTGTTTCCACTGGTCGGAAGATGAGGTTTGATAGCTGTTTCTGCCACAGAAATCTATCTGCAAAGAGAGGTAAAAATTCTGTGTCTTCATCATCTCCCTAACACCACCCGACTCTCACTGGGCACAAGGTCAGCAAAATGATAGTGAGACCTCCGTTAATCAATTCATATGCAGACCAGTATGTTTGATTTGGCAACTCCAAAAGCCATGTCTGCTAAGCCCCGTTTACATGAGGTTCCAAGCAGTGATTCAGGAAGCCAGCTATGGCTGCTTCCTCATGCACAGGTTGGCGGTGGGGGCCGGCGTGGGCAGCAGAGAGAGGGGGGTGTGCAGGGCGTGCTTTCAGCTTCCCCCACACCAGGAGAATATCAAATGCTGAGAGAATAATACAAATGGCAAGGAGAAAGTGAAATTAGCAGGTGTGCAGTTGAAGTAGTCAGGAGATATCTTTATGTACACAGGAGTTTGAACGGGTTTGCTTGTGCATTATCGGTTAGGTTTCTGGAAGTACAGCAATTTACTTGTGCAATATTAACCTCAAAAAGCAATTTATTGACCAAAACAGAGAAGTTCAAAGATGAAGCTAGCTTTGGACACAACAGGAATATTGCCTTGAATGCTAAATTCTTGGCACCCTCTCTCCCCCATTTCTGCTTTTTCTCTGCGTGCGTTGGCTTCATTCTTTCTTATTTTATAAGCATTTATTTCTATTGAGTAACTGGGACATGGCCATTGGGAGCCCCAAATTCAAATCCTCCTAACCTAGAACCCCACGCAGAACAAACGACTGCTTTCTCTAAATGTCATAGATTGAAATAAAGAAAATTGATTTTTCTATTGTGATACACATCCAGCCTTATACTACTCATTCATCCAAGAATGTTGGATTCTTTGATTGGTCCAAGCTGGTACAAATGGCTTGAGACTGTCATTACAGGCACCATCAGAACACATAGAAAGAGATCAGTAGATTTGCTAGGTGAGGAAGGTTACCCTGGGGGTGATGCCCTTGTTGCCCCAGTTTTGCCTGTTGCTAGGTACCTGGGGTTTCTGACCTAGTGAGCTTCTGTACCTGGCCCATCTTCCTTACTCTGCTCATTTCTAAGTGCCTGGGTGCTGGAAGCAAACTGCAGACAGAGGTTTGAATCTTGTCACCACAGTCAACTAGTTATGGAAGCTCAGACGCTACTGCCATAGGGTGAAATATCTTCAAACTGAAGTTAATAAAGAATAATGTAAGAACTAGATTGCCAAGATGGCAGCCTAGATACGCACGGCTCACCGCCTCACACAACCACATAAAAATGACAACTAAACTATGAAACAACCATCATTCAGAACCAGCAGAAATCAAGCTGAATGGAGGTCCCACACTATGGAATTAAAGAAGAAGCCCCATCCATCCACACTGGTAAGAGACACGGTAATGCATAGATGCAGAATGGGCTGGCCCCATACCCACATGTGCCAGATAAAAATTGGGAGGGATCTCTTGGGAACAACGGGTCCCAAACCCATATCAGGTCCCCCAGCCTAGGGTTCCATGCTGGGAAGATGAGTCCCCATGGCTTCTGGCTGGAAAAACCAGTGGATGAAACTGCTAGATTTCCAGAGTTCCTCTTAAAGGTCCCATATAGACCTACTCAGATTCACTCCTGCTGAGCTCCAGCACCAAGGCAGCAGCTTGAAACATGCCAATGTCATACATGGAAGAACTGAAGTATCTGGCATCAAGGTAAGAGCTTGGATAGCTCCCTCCAAGACAGAACTTCCGGCAGAGGCCATTGCTCCTCTACTGAGTTCTCCCCCACAGAGCCACAGAGTGTGGCAGTTACCGTATCTGAGACTCCTTCAACTTGGTTCACACCATTTGCCCTGCCCTGGTGATACCCTAAGACTCTGCCCCACTCAAACTATGGCCCACCCAAGTGGTAAACAGTGGCTTTTCCATATGAATGACTAACTTGGCGCATGCTTCTGATCTTCCTAAATCTTCTCAACAAACAGTAAGTGGCCTTGGGAAGCCCCATACCTTGCTAAGTGGCCCCAGGTCTGGTACTAGCAGCAGTTGGCCTTGGCTCACAGCCTGGCCTCGATAGGGCACCCCGAAGCCCAGCACAAGAAGCAGCCAGCTTCTCATAGTTTCATAGCTTATTCTAAGTGGCTCCAGACAGAACACAAGTGGACACTAGAACCCTGCTGTAGTAAGCCCTGCTGAAGTAACCCCTGCTCTGTGGAGTGGGCTCCTGCACATCTGATCCTCCATGGAAGGTAGAGATTGTGGTCAGTGGTCACAGTCAGTCCTTGTAGCTGACTGACCTGAGTAAATCCCTCCCACTGACCTGCCAACAGCAATCAAGGCTCAACTACAAGAGGAGGGTATACTCAGCCAATAAGGAAGGTGTACCTCAAGTATACAGTTTGAGTGATAAGGGAGGTTGTGCTGCTAGACCCTATAGGACCCCTATGATATTAAGCCATGCTACCCAGATAGGAAGTCATAGCAGCTCTACCTAATACCTAGAAACAAACACAGAAGATGGCCAAAATAAGGAGATAATAAAGCGTGGCCCAAACAAAAGAACAGATCAGCAGTCCAGGAAAAGAACTAAAGAAAATGGAGATAAGCAATCTTTCAGATGCAGAGTTTAAAACACAGGTTATAAGGATGCTCAAGGAACTTAGCGAGTACCTCAACAGCATAAAAAAATCCAGTCAGAAACAAAGGATACACTAATTGAAATAAAGAACAATTTATAGGTGAACAACAGTAGAGCAGATGAAGCTGAGAATTGAATCAGTGACTTGGAACATAAGGAAGCAAAAAATAACCAAGCAGAACAAGAAGGAAAAAGAATCCAAAAAAAGAGGATAGTATAAGCAGCCTCTGGGACAACCTCAAGCGTTCCAACATTTGCATCATAGGGGTACCAGAGGAGAAGAGAAAGATGAAGAAATTGGAAAACTATTTGAAATAATAATGAAAGAAAACTTCCCTAATTTGGTGAAGGAAATACACATAGAAGTCCAGGAATCACAGAGTCCCAACCAAGATGGACACAAAGAGCCCCACTTAAGACACATCCTAATTAAAATGCCAAAAGTTAAAGACAGAATCTTAAAAGCAGCAAGGGCAAAGTAGTTAGTTACCTACAGGGGAGTTCCCATAAGACTGTTAGCTGATTTCTCAAAAGAAACTTTGCAAGCTAGAAGGGATTGGCAAGGACTGTTCAAAGTCATGAAAATGAAGGACCTGTAAACAAAATTATTCTATCCAGCAAAGCTGTTATTTAGAATGGAAGGGTAGATAATATGCTTCCCAGAAAAGACAAAGCTAAAGTAGTTCACCATCACCAAAACATTATTATATGAAATATTAAAAGGACTTATTTAAGAAAAAGAAGATCAAAACTGTGAATGATTAAATAGCAATAAATATGTATCTATCAACAACTGAATCTAAAAAACAAACTAAAAACCAAGCAGAACAGAACCAGAATCATAGATACGGCGAATGGTTTGATGGTAGCCATATGGAAGAGGGGATTGGGGGAACAGGTGAAAATGTGAAGGGATTAAGAAGCACAAATTGGTAGTTACAGAATAGCTATGGGGATGTAAAGTACAGCATACAAAATGGGGAAGCCAAAGAACTTATGCGCATGACCCATAGACATGAACAAAGGTGTAGGGTTTGCCTAAGGGAATGGGGGTGTTCCTGGGTGGATGGGGACTAGGGGGAAAAAATGGGACAACTGTATGTAATAGCATAATCAATAAAATGTAATTTAAAAAAACACATAGAGTTAGGGAGTTCATAAGGAATGTTCAAGCTGGTCCCAGAAGAAGTGCAGTAGAAAACATGAAAGATATTCCCAAAGAAATGGATCTATTTCATAAAGAGAAAGGAATAGAAACAAATAACAAGTGTTGGTGAGAATATGGAGAAAAGGGAACTCTTGTGCACTCTTAATGGAATTGTAAGTTGGTGCAGCCACTATGAAAAGCAGTATGGAGATTCTTCAAAAAATTAAAAACAGAGTTGGCATATATTCCAGCAATTCCACATCTAAGTATTAATCTGAAGAAAACAAAAACACTAATTCGAAAGATACATGTACCCGTATCTTCATTGCAGCATTAGTTACAATAGCCAAGTAATGGAAGCAGCCTAGATGTCCACTGACAGATGATGGATAAAGAAAATGTGGTCTATATGTAATGGAATATTACTCAGCAATAACAAAGAATGAAATCTTGCCATTTGGCAACAACATAGATGAACATAGAGGGTATTATGGTAAGTGAAATAAATAGGATAAATATTATATGATTTCATTTATGTGTGGAATATGAAAAAATAAAACAAAAGAATAAACAAAACAAAACTGAAACAAACCTATAAATAGACAACAGCTGATGGTTGCCAAAAAGGAGGGGATGGTGGGATGGAAATTTTTTTTTTTCAATTAAAAAAAGGAGGGGGATGGGAAATGTGTTGAGCAGGAAGAGACGTCACTACTAAAGGGACAATGTACAGATATTGGGACAAATACATATGTGGGAAGACACATGCTCCTTGAAGACTGACTAGCTACATTTAAAACAAAGCATTTCCCCAACTAATATTAGCAGGATGTTTTTTATTATAAGTAATAGATATTCAAAACAAGCTCGTTTAGAGAATAAAGGAATTTATGTGACTAAAATAATTCAAAGGCTTTGGTGTCTTCTGGAAAGACCTGGCCTGAGAACTCTTTCTCAGTGTCAGCTGCATTATCAGCAAGTTTCCCCTTTGTGGTCCTTAGATATGAGGGGTAACCTAAAACAACCTGGAACTTATTTATAAAAAATTGTGTATTTATTCTTACATGTTTAAACTTCAGTCACCTTCAGAGTACTCGCCATCTGATGCAATTCACTTATTGAGATGTTTTTTCCACTGCTCAAAACAGTTTTTGAAACTCATTGATTTTGACTCCTTTTACCACTTCTGCTGTTTTTTGTTTCACTTCTTTCACATCAGCAAAACGTATCCCTTTGAGGACTTTTTTGATCCGGGCAAAGAAAAATAAGTCACTCAGGGTGAGATTGGGTGAATAGGGAGGGTGGGGCATGGTGTCATGCCATTTTTGGTCAAAAACTGCTTTACACTCAGGGCAGTGTGGGCAGGTGCACCCGTAAATCACCCATCATGAAATGGGCAAACAGATTGAAAGAGTCTTAAAAAAAATTCACTGAAGCTAAACATAGCCTCTCACAGCAATACTAGCTGGTAACACTGATGCTGATGGGTCCCTAGAACTCTCACCCTCTGGGGCAAGCCTGTACAACAGAGGGCCCGCCCTCCAGAAGATAATTCTGGTTTTTCTGTGTCCCTCCTCTTAGCTTTGGATAGCTTTCAAGGCGTCATGCTTTTTCATTCACGATAAGCACAGAAATAAATCTTTCTCTTCTGTCTAAATAAGAGACCTGAGGTAAATTATAATATAAAATATAGTTTAGAGAGGAACAGGACCAAGAAAAGATTATTACAAATATGCAATCATATGCACATTTGAACTTGAAATTTATCTTTGTACTCCTAAAAAACCCAGTAAAATACCAAGTTATATAACTGTCATAAGGATTATGAACAATTTATCATTGTCAGATTGTGAATTTTATGCTAGCTTTATAAAATTATAAAAATAAGCTGTTTTATACATTCTGAAACATTTTATATGTATAGGAATTTTGTTTTTAATGTTTGAAGAAATTTCTTATTAAACCATTTCACTTGTGAATCATTTTATTAGTGTTACTTTGAACACTAATTTAGTTAACTGTCTGTTTAATGGTCTATTCAGGCATTATACTTTATTCTGAGTAAAGTTAGGTCATTTATATTTTCCTAGAAGTAATTTATTTTTAATACCTGCTGTATTTATTTGTATATAATTGTTTTTGTTCTTTCTTTCTGTACACAAATCTTCTAGATTTTTTACCAGAGGAAATGGATGTTTCACAAAGAAGAAAGAATGGAAACAAATAACAAGTGTTGATGAGAATATGGAGAAAAGGGAACCCTTTCTTGCATGTCTCCCACATGTTTTTATACTATTTTCTAAAAACGAAAAAACAAAAAATAAAAAATAAAACAAAAAAAACCCTCTTAGATTTGCCCATCCTATTACATTGTCTAAGTGAAATTGTTATTTTTCTGCTCTTATACTTATTTCCTTCTATATCCTGTTCTTGTGTTTGCTTTTTATTGCCTCTTTAAGCTGAATGCCTAGCTCATTTATTTTCACTTTTTCTCTTTTAATATATAATCTTTTAGGTAATGAATCTACTGTAATTTAATAGATGTTTCATTTGGTTGTTACTTATATAAGTTGTACTATCATCTTTTTTTTTTAAATAATCAAGGTTCCTTTTTTTAAAAAAAAGTATGAGTGTTAGAAAATTTTCCCCCCATCCCTTTGTTATTCATGTCTTCAATTTATAATTGGAGAATGTATTGTTACATTTTGAGTTTCTGAAGAATAAGTTTTAAACATGTTCCTTTAATATTTGAAAATAATGTATGTTCTTTTTATTCTTGGGTATAGATCTTTCCATATATCTCTTTTATCAGCCTTCTTAATGTTATTCAGGTTCTTCTTTTCAGTATAATTTGGTTCAGTTTAGCTGTCATAAAAGAGAGTGGTGTTTTCAGATTTCCAAAGTCAATTATAAATCTGTTAATTTTTTCTTAGTATTATATATTGGCCTTATATGTTTTCATTGTTTTATCCATTAAGCTTTCATAGATTTTTATGTCTTCACTACTTCTCCTTTGGCTTTTTGGCATTTGTTTTTCCATTTTTGCTATCTTTTATGTATTTGGCTATGTAATTTAGAAATTACCATTATTAATGTCAGAAACACAGATTAACCAAGATAAGTCAAAAAGAAAAGTTAATGGGTGATGTTGAGGTTTTTCACAGGAGAACTGAACCCCTAAACCACAGAAAAGGGGGAATGCACACATCCTACTTTGAAGGTACAGAGCAAGGGCAGAGGGAAAAAGAAGAATATGGCATATCATTTGCAAAGCATGTGCTCAGTCTGTGTTGCGAATGAGTGGAAAACTGGGTTGGGTCATGAGGTCAGTGTCTGAGTCTCAGGATGAAGCTCGTGTCTCAGATTAGTGGCAGGCTTCACCCAAAAAACTTGCTTTGCTTCCCTAGTATATCTGTACCTTAACCACACAAGTTTGCCAACAGTCTTGATCTGGTATTCAGAGTTTGTGCAAAGACATTTCCAAACACTGAGTCCAAATAGTCTGTCTTTCGCTACCAAAGAGGGGTTGGGCTGAGGTCAGATTCCACGAGCAGTGCCGAGTTGGGCACAGAATTAAGAGCCTGGCGAGGAAATTCCAAAGAAGGTAAAGTCAGGGACTGAGGTTCCTAGCAAAGGTGTAAACAGTTCTCTTTGCTCCTGCCAATCGGAGCTCACCCTGTATTTTCCCGCTTCGCTCCCACCTTCATCTTTATTCTACATTTAAACTCAGCACTGGCAGCCCACCTCCCTCTACCCCTGCTTCAGGGACCTACTAAAACTAATATGTTGTGACATTCTGTCACACTCCGAGCTTGTTTAAATAGGGATAAAACTATTACCGACCTTCCTCTGGGGCTGAGAGAGGAAATTACCAGCAACATGTAAATCCCACGGAAAGTAAAAGGTGTTAGATGCAAATGAAAAGTGTTAGCTAAATTTTAAAGAAGCCGAAAAGGAAATAAAAAGCAAATCTTCTTCTCATTGCCTTCAATAAATTGGAATCTCCTTTATTTAATTGGTGAGGATAGTTTCATTGTCCAAGCATCCAATTGTAATAGCTTTACTACCCACAAATCTGTGAAAAAGATAATTTTATCACATTAAAACTATCTTATCACTACAACTATGATACAGACGCAATGGAGCAGCCACTCTTCTTATTTGATGAATCCAATTTGGTTTTTATAAGTCAAATTTTTACTGGCCGATAAAAGCACTTTTAGATGAGCTGTGGAATACAAGGGCAATGGTATCTGCAAGCCTTTATCTGGCCGAAAGCTTTACTGCTCGGGAGGCACAAGCAGCTGACCTAATAAACCAGAGACTTCCAAAACTATAAAACTCAGGGGTTTTACAGCCACACGGGCTTTTTCAATTTCAAATGCAATCATGACATGTAATTGTTACTGCAATTGCCCACACACATATTTTTGACTGCTGGACTGTTTTTCAGAATGATAACTCGGAAGACTTAAGTGAAAATAATCAAATAATACCACAAAACTTGACAAAATCTTAATGCAATGTGCCAAGGATGAACTCTAAAGAGAAACGGTTTTCCCCTGTGTGACCTGACCCCTACTACCAGTGCACCCCCACCCTCTTCCTCTGCTCTCATTGCTTTGACCCAGCTAAGGGCTCCTTACACACAGCTTTTTCCCCCCTAGGAGCCCAAGATCTTCTGCCCTCATGACTGAGGCTTCTTTATGATTCAAAAGCCAAAAATGCAGATTCGATTAGTAACATAGTAAGGGTAAAACTTTATTAATGAAGACAGATTTTTCTTTATAAGCAGTTCTCAAATATCTGCCTACTGATGATAATGCTTTCAAATTTAACTCTGTGAAATAATCACTGACTTAAAAATTATGAGGAAAATATTCTCGTTCCTTGACTAAGCTTTTTACAGCTTCCTTGTTAGTGTTGTTGATATTATATAAACAAAAGGAATGTATCATTTTAGCTGCCCCAAAAGTTACTCTAAACTGTTAATAGATTTTTTATCACAAGAATACTATTTCTATACTCTAATCTTAATTATATGAAAAACATATATTGTATAAAGAGCTTATCAGTTATTAGTATAATTCTGATTTAATAGTATTAATCTGTGTGGTATAGTCTGACTATAAAGTCATACTTTTGGAAAATATCTAAATATATGATTTCTAAAAAAACTGCTCATAGCAATTGTATATAATCATTCAAAATCCTATACAAAGTTGTTCTTTTTCCCCAAAATCAAAAGTCTGAAAAGTCAGGCAGGGAGCCAGGGTTTGCTGGCGTTGATCAGTGACTGTGGTAGCATTGCTAATGCGGCTGACATTCCCAAGGCCCATCCCTCAAAGCCACAAGACAACTACAGTGGGTCGATGTTTATTCCCCCAGTTGAGGCCGAGAACTCAAGTACCTACTTTGCGCAACCTATATAATATAGGCAGGCAAGGAAGAAGGTGATTTGGATGTAGGGCTTACCTTAGTAATAAACCAAATCATGACTTCATTTAACAACTAGTCAGAAAAATTAATGGAAGGAAAAGGCTTATTTACAAAAGTAATTCAACCATAAACATCAAGGAATAAAGTTAAGAAAAATATGCAAAAACTAAATTAAAAATTTGAAACACTACCAAAGAACATAAAGGAACACAATCAAATTGAAAAGGCTTATTATGATTTGGGTAAAATGACTCAGTATCTTATAGATAACAATTCTGTCAAAGATAATAGATGACTCTAACATGATTCTAACCATAATTTTTTTTTGGTAATTGACAAGATGTTTCTAAATTCCTCATAGAAAAAGAAATAAACAAAATTAAATAAGGAATTTTTGACAATATAAAAATAATAATGCAAGATAATTCTACCATAATTTATAGGTTCACAAAAATTAAAACAGTGTGGAACTGGCTCACATGTAAACAGAAATGAAGTAATAAAGAGCCAGGAAATACACCTAAATGCATACTGGGACTAAGGATATGACAAAGAGCTATATCACTAAAAAATGATGTTCAAACAATTAGAGAGCTACAAGTGTTTGTGTGAGATGGGTGATGGTAGAGATGCTTGTTCTACTCACCATATTTTACTCTAGAGTAAATTCCAGTAAAACAAACAAACACAAATATTGAAGAAAAATTGATAGTTTAAAAATAATCTGGTATAAAAATACCAGATGCCATAAGAGAAAAATTATGTCAAATTTGATTACATAGGATTCCCCCTAAGAGAGGGTAGCAGGGACTAAATATAACCCCCCATCTGAAAAACTGCATATGACATTATGAAGCAATAGTTTTCCAGACACTAGGATCAGGCAACAAAACACAATGATCCCTGAGAAAGGAAAAACAAACTAAGTAAGCTTTGGTTATTTCAAAGTGAAATTAGAAAGTATTTTTAACCAAATGAATACTAAAATTTCACATCAGATTTTGTGGGAAGCTGGTACAGGAGTATTTGGAGTGATTGTAAAGGAACATGAAGGGACATTTGGGTGATGAATGTGTTCACTATGTTGACTGAAATGATAATGCCACAGGTATAATCGTAAGTTAAAACTTATCAAATTGTGCATTGTGTACATGTGCAGTTTATTGTATGTCAATTATACCTCAGTAAAAGCTGTGACAAAAAAACACATTTTTATGACATAGAGATTAAAAAAAGTAATGTTCTTGGAAAACTATAAAGAAAGTTAAAGAAACTCCAAGTTTCAAAAAAAAAATGAAACATATCACAATCATGGCCTAGTTTCCTTAATATATAAGAAGCTACTATATATTATTTAAAAAGAGACAAACAACAGACAATGGTAAAAATACATGAATAGATGACACAAAGAATAAATAAATATGTTAAACAATTGAAAATATACTTAACTTCCTTCACAATAGAACAATGTAGCTTAAGACTACAAAGCAATACCAATCAGTAAATTTGATAGTATATTATGTTGATGTGGGTGTAAGGAAACATAAATTATCATCGACTGTTGTTTTATTATGTAAGTACAATTGATGCAACCCTTTAACAATTTCAAAAAAGTCAACAAATTTTAAGTTCTGCAGTAGAATGTTATACACACACATACAGAGATGTGTGTACCGTGTGAACCCTATGGATGCCTAGAATAATACTCCGATTATAATCTATGTCTTGCTAAGGAAGAGGGCTATCCACTAGTGAAAACTGAATTTTTTTCCAGTTTGTATGTATTATTTATTTTTAAATGTGTTAAAGAATTGTTTTGGAACTCTCTAAATATTTTTAAGTAAATTTAAACAACATGGGAGCAATTTTTAGTTTATATAACAATAGATACTTTACTCTTTATATCACCAAATTATGTAACATTCTAAACACTAAAAATATTATCATGATAAAAGTAAAAACAATGAACCAGTATAAAACGCCTTTAGCAATCATTAGGCTCAACTCATTTATATCGGCAAATTATGTAACATTCTAAACACTAATAAATATTACCATGATAAAAGTAAAAACAATGAACCAGTATAAAATGCCTTTAGCAATCATTAGACTCAACTCATTTATAACGAAAAAAGAAAGTTGTTTTATTTCACAAATAAAAGTAATTCTTTTGTTGTATTAAAATGAATGTAAGCAAAGCATCTACAGATATGACTGGAAATAAAATAAACAATTTGTGAAGATGCTTCAGAAATGAACACAGAGAGGAATTGGTATAAAATTGTGCTTTAGTAATCAAAGATATTGTGAGTGAAATAGAAAATAATTCTAAAAATTTCATCGGTACCAGCTCGAAGTCATTTATCTTGGTAACTTAACTACCAGACACAGCAACAGAAACATAGTGAGAGATCTTTGTTCTACAACCAATTTAGTAAGAATGTTCTGAGGAAATTTTTTTGTGATTTATAGAGCCAGGGTCATTTTTTTTTCCCTTGTACATTAAGCCACTATTAGCCTCCAAATTCTAAAGCCTTATTTTTCTTTTTCCTTTTTTTTTAATTGAAACCAGGTCTTCCCACTAAGTTTCCAAGTGCCCTGCCACTGGAAGTCGGGCATAGTCCGGTTCCTGTTCTGTTGCAAGTGTCTCCTGAAATGTCTTACCCACTTTCATTCGCCTATGGGAACCCTTCCTCCTTCAAGGATCACCTTCAAACACTTTACTTTCTCCCTTTACCTTAAGGGAGGCACTGGCCCACCTGGCAACTTAAACCATAAGACCATTGTTAAGGGTGATAATAGGCTACAATGTATTTTTAATTTTTTCAGCATTTTTTCCCCAAACTCTGGGATCATAGGCCTGAGATTTTAATTATTATAAATATTAATAACCTTTTACTCCTTAATAAGACATAACAAGTGAATAAAATTATTTTCTTACTATAATATTCACATAATCACCAGAAAAATATAATAACAGTCATTGTTAATGAGCTTTTACAAACAATCATAATAGGTTTTCTAAGAGTTGACAGGGGAGAAGCTAAGCACCAGGTTTGAGGTATAGACATTATCTTGCAGGCAGTGGGGAGCCATCGATCTTTAGCTGGACTAAAATATGATGCATAAACTCTAAAGTTAAATAAGGATACATAGGCACAGATACAAAATGTCCAGACTTTCTCTAGATCCTCTGAAGACCAAATTGCCTATCTGGGTGACTTGGAATTGCGAGAAACCTCATTTAATGTCTGTAGGCAAAAGGTAAAACATCTTTATTTTGTTGCAATGGCTGTCTTGAAAAATACTTATTAAGAATCTATTATGTGCCAGGCATCATGTCACGAACTGGGAAGGTTTCAGTCAAGTCCCTGTGTTGAGGTGATTCTTTTATACAGTCGCTTGTGCCAATGTCACCACTACATTTGAATCTGCCTTCCTCCATTAGCCTGGCAGCTGCTGAACACATCTAGGCTTGGACGACTGCCATTCTCCACAACATGAGACTCCCAAGAGCCACCAAAGAATGGAATCGGAAGTGAGAGAACAACATCCATTTCTTAGGGACACAGAAGTAAATAACATCTCCCCAGGCTGCCTCCTATGCCATCAGAGGGCGAAGCACACGCTTTCTTGTTTATGGAGTTTATGCAGACTGATAACAATTTTTAACCGCCTCTCCCTTCTCTGCGCCCCCTATGCAAAGTGTTAATTTTATAAGGAGACTCAAGAAAGAACATTTTGGGGCTTGAGGTTTGGGCTCTGGGTTCAAGTCTGGGCCTTTAAGAGAAACCAATGCATAAATAATGGAGAGATGACTCCTTCAAGTTTACTTTGGGATTTCACTGAGGGGAGAGAGGTGAAATGGCGTAGGAGGTGAGTAAGGATAAAGATTTCCTTCTGTCTAGCCCTACCCCATGAGTAATTTAAGCAGAATTCTAAACAACAGTTCTCTTTATGGAATTAAAGAGTGCATTTAGTCCAAACATCCTTTTTATTATTTTAGAACACAGTTGGGTAGCAGTCACAGGTGATCAACTAGGTAGTCCTGTCTTTCCATTACCCATCCCTTTTTCTCCAGGGTTCATATTGTGCTTTTCTGTTTCCATATGTAAGTACTTATCTAAAGGTTAGTTGTACACCTGGCCAGGTAGCTTAGTCATTTAAAGCATCTCTCTGATGCACCAAGGTTGTGGGTTCAATTCCCAGTCAGGGTACATACAAAAATCAATCAATGAGTGCATAAACAAGTGGAACAACAAATCGATGTTTCTCTTCCTCTCTCTCCCATCCTCTTTCTCTCTAAAGTCAATAAATAAAAAATAAACTATATAAATAAAAGCTAGTTGTACAATTTTAGAAGTTTCATATGGAGCACCGTAAACTCTTCAGAGGAGAGGTGTTCTATCAACTCTGTAATGAGTAAATATTTGATGATCCACATGTAGTTTATCAGCAGTGCTCCTGTCAGCAGGGATAAAATAAACAGGCTCAAAGTAACTGACCCAAAGGGATTGCTACAAGTCACATTATAAATATGTAGGACTCAAGTCAGTAACAATTACATCATCCTCTATCATATCCTTAGTTCCATGCCTTCTCTATTCCTTTTTATTAAATCAGCTCCTTTGAGAAAGAGACACATACACTTTGATCATTAGTGTGTGTGTGTTCTATATTCAGTGTCTGTTTCCAGTGCAATCACTGTACAGCAATTCACGCTAGTGGAAAGAACATCCATCTTCTCTTCTTTCTGATGGAAGATGAGTTTTATTATGCTTCATGTTTCCACTGAAAGTCAAGACTACTATTTAGATGCTTTGTACCTCCAAATCTTGTGCCCTTTTCCCTCCCTGTTGGCACATTAAATTCCCCAAGCTGGAAAAAAATGTAAGTTATAGCTGAATTTCTATTAACATAAGAAATGTCCCTCTACTTCCAGGTTCTAGGGGTACATTATGTGATAAGATAAGCATATACACAGTGTAGAAGGATATAGATGTCCACATGTGGAAAAGTGTATAGGAATATATTTTATTCGCCTGCGCCAGCATTGGGTTATTTCAACAAGAAAAGTGTCTCAAAATATGTCATTTTATTAGGAAACTAAAAGGTTCCTAAAAAGGGAGGAGGTCCACACTACTGGGTGATCAAAGTGGTTCCTTAGGACGGCTGCAGCCATGAGCGGCTGAGACGTGGTGTGGGAGCACAATGAGGCAAGGCCCGTGTGATCTAGTCCTGAGGCTGGATGGCCAACATGTGCAGGAGTTGATGAAAGATGACAGTAAAACAGTAAAAAGTCCCAAGATACACCAACTTTCAACACGAGAGTGGACCACGAATTGGGAAATTGTCTGCCTACAGAAACCACAAGATTCAAAAGAATTAGGTGAAGTGGTACTTCAAAACTTCAGACAATCAATGGCCAGGATACTTACAAGACCCAAAAAGGCAGAACAAAGGAGGCAGGAAACCAAACACAAGGACCTTTAAAATGGGGGTAACACTTGAAATTGTTGAAAAAGCTTTTATGTCCTGCATTCAAAAGTTGAAACAAATTCCCAGGCCCAGCTAATATTAGGAGTTTAGGTAGAAACTGTAAGTAGAATCATTAAAACAAAGCAAAACAAAACAAAAAGAAACCCTCACAGTTACTGAGTACTTCTTATCTGCCAATCACAATTCTAACTGCTTTACATTTGTAGTATGTCTGTTGAACAAGCTTGACTGTTGGGACATAATCAGAATGCAACTTTATTTCTTATTCCCTCTCTCTACAAACTACTCAACTGAGAAGTTTCTTCCTTGCCTCTGGAAGAAAACTTGGGTAGGCCCTATGAGTCTTCTGTCACTGGCAATAGAAACCCTTGCCTTCTCTTTACGTTATAAATACAGCCTCAGTTTAGTACATTTAAAAATCCCCTCCTCCATATAATAATCAAATTTCCCCACTTGATAAGGGAAAAAAGATGGTACAGTAAGTTAAAGAAGGCAGAAATTTCTTACATGAACATAAGTCTCACAAAATAATGCCCAGCTCTCTGTTCTTAACGAGGGTCCCACATCTGACCCTTCACTCATTGGGCTACTAGTTACTATTTCAAAATTCTCCAGCCTCAGGAAAATGGGCTCTCTGAGATTACTTTCTCTTTCTTTAGCTCCTAGAAATTGCATGGTCCATATTCAGCTTCTGCCATCTTAAGATCCATGGTCCCCCAAGCAACTCCTTTGGACACATCTCTCAAAACACATCTAGTCCACACCTGATCCACAGAAAACATTCACGCATTTATTTCTGGAACAAGTGCTAGGAGCACAGCGGACAGAACAAAGCCAAGAAGTTCAATTTGACTTACCTCTGCCAGCCAAGTTCACCAGATTTCCAGGGTAGGTATAAGATGTCAGTCTACTGTATCACCCAAGTGAAATGACATATATTAATCTCTCCTAATGCCATGACTGAAGCCCTCTCCCCTGACCTGAACTACCCACACTCATACCTCGGTATGGGGGAAAAGGGCAGATAAAGGGCAGTAGTTCCTCTCTTGAAGAAAATTCTGCTCACAAATATCTCAATCTCCAATTATCTGACTCTTTTATACATATTACATGTCATCATCTAACTTACTTTGAAATTTCTACAGAATACTTTATCTTACAAAATCACTTTAGTGTCTCTTTTTTCTCTTGGTGCTTAAGTTGAGATTTCTAATATGATGTCCTGTTCTTACTTAATTAAGCCTTCATACAAACCTTGTCCTGTGGGTACCTTTATCTCCATTTTGAGAGATCATGAAACTACGGTTAAGTAACTTGTCCAGGTCATGAAGTTAGTAAATAGTAGAGCTAGAGTTCAAACTCAAGCAGTCTGCCTCCAAAGCATGGGCTCTTATACACTATATCGTTTTGTCTCCCAGGTATCCAAATGAAACACAAAATTGGGACATGAAAGCATCAGTCTTCCCTGATGCCATTTGTGGGGGGAAAAAACAAAACAAAACAAAACTGTACTATACCGCTCTTAGTTTTGGTCCAAAGAACTGGAGATTTTAAAAAGGAATTGGTTGAAATCCTGAGAACAGATACTTGCCCACTTCTATGAGCTAATAGATTGCAGCAGTGAAAATGAACTCTGGTGTGCTAAACTTGGGCTTAGTTATACTAGAAGTTCTACCTACTCCAAAGCCTTGACTTATTTTTTTAACCTCTGAAACTGCTAATTTATTTTTTCTTGGTTTCTCTGCTTTTTATAAGTAAAATTATTTACCTGGCTTTTCACCATAGTATTTCTCTGTTTAGATTCCTCTTGGTTCAAACTTTACTAATGGGCTAAATGAATATCCTAGTACTAACCCTTCAAGAACCAATAGAGAATCATATGTAAGTATATCTTTCTTTATCAGCCCTAGAAATTTAAAGTGGATTAACAATTATCCAGGTCTTGGCTGATTAGGATTATTAAATTTTGTGATTATGAAATCAGTAGAAACTAGAAACTATTTTAAAATGGTAAAAGCATGTTCATTAAGAATGTGTGCTTAAATTTGAGTAAGTCACACAATAAAATTAATTGGAATCAGAATTATAGGGAGAGAAGAAACTTTCCTCTACTAATCAGTGTTCCTTAGGCTGATGAGGAGTCTAATAATTAAAGCTATATGAGACAGACTAATGAGAAAATAATCAAATTAATTACATATGTATATATGGGAACCTCATATAACAGGTTTCCCTATAGATAGGTCAGAAAGATTACCTCTGATAATCCCTTATTATAGGCAAGGACCCTAATTTATTTTCTTCTAGGTAGTTAAGATGTGCAGAAGTTTCTCTTGAACCTGCATGGTCTTGGCTGCCTTTAGCTCAAAAATGACCCGAATTCCACAAAAGCATATCTTGAGGTGACTTGTTCTGAACCCCCAGAGGGTATATGATGGATATCTTGGAATATACTTTATATACTTTATTAAAATATTGTTTTGACATTAAATCTTTTTTGGAATTTCAATTACAATTTTTATACTTTAAAAATATTTTAGTCTTTTAATGCTAACAAAGAAAATATTAAATATTCTATATAACATTAAGGAAAATAGGCCTATTTCCAAAACATCAGCTTTCACAAATTATATGTTACCAAAATAAAAAATTATTTTATGCACTTTATTATCAAACCCTTAATATTATAAAATAACCAAAATTTGTTTAGGGTATTTTAAAAATTATGCAGGTAATGATGATTTTACTTCCTTCCCACAAAACACTTCAAGTATCTTGTGAATGACTAATCAATTATATTTTGTGTGGTTGTAATAAATACATTGTATCACACTCAGTTGACTGTTGCTACATGTATAATTATTATAATAATTTACTCTTAGTCTGAATTCCCATTATAAGATAGTATAGGTCTTAAGAAAAGGTTAATATACAAATATACATTTGGGTGGCTTCATGGACTGGAAAGACAAGAAAGAAGGAAAGAAAAAGGAAGGAAGATGGGAGGAAGGAAGGAAGGAAGGAAGGAAGGGAGGAAAGAAGAAAGAAGGAAAGAAAGGAAAGAAAGAAAGAAAGAAAGAAAGAAAGAAAGAAAGAAAGAAAGAAAGAAAGAAAGAAAGAAAGAAAGAAAGAAAATAGAGATTAGAGAAGGAAATAGGGAGGGAAGGAGAGAAAGAGAAGAAGAGAAGGAAAAGGAGAAAAAAAAATCTTAGCTATGTTTTGGATTTATCTTTGTGATCAAAGTGGTCTTAACATTCCCCTCAGCTTGGCTGAACTTTAGACAGTTTTCTTCCTTGTATAGGTCCCTGATCCCCCTTTCTTAGAACATTTACTTTAGAAAATTTGCAATTATAGATTCTTTCTCTGCCCCTTTGAGATATAAATATTCTACAAGCTAGAAAGTCTTTCTCAAGGACCTGGGAATATAATCAGGGATGAAGATAAGGCCCCTCTCCCAGTTTCTGTGGGAGAGTAACACTCTAACTTCAATAAGTGACAGTTAGCCAATATAGATGGCTTATTCACATTCACCAACTTTCCCCTGCATTGAAAACTCCTAGCATTTAAAAATCCTTCCATCTTTTGATTCAGAGGAATGGAGTTTAAACTCTCTCCTCTATTGCAATAGTCTTGAATAAGGTCTTCCCTGACTATTTAACTTATCTGACACAATTTTTCTTTTACATTTGCCATTACTCCAGCTTTGTTTAGCATATCTTTAATGAAGGCCCTAACAAGTGAGTGTCAGGACCCATTTATTCACCCTGCAGCTACGGTTCCTTAGATCCTTGAATAACTTACTGGAAAGGTAGTTTGATTGGCTCAGAGAATCAGGATATTTTTTTGACTGTATGGTGTCCATCAGAGGTTCACCTGACCTTGAAAGGGAAAACGTCG
Source organism: Mormoops blainvillei (assembly GCA_004026545.1). Classification (NCBI taxonomy): domain Eukaryota; kingdom Metazoa; phylum Chordata; class Mammalia; order Chiroptera; family Mormoopidae; genus Mormoops; species Mormoops blainvillei. The sequence goes on from PVJD01010676.1 coordinate 49,937, forward strand.
TAGCTAATTGAAAGCCCCATTCAAAGTTAAAACATTTTACACAATAGTCTCCTAAACTTTCTGAGTTCATCTCCATCTCTCCAGCCTCCTTTTACCTTAATAAACAGAACAAAACAGGAGGAGTAGACATTTCTTCCTTCTGTCTTGGACTTTTCTTCTTTTAGGTATCTCAAGGTTGTGATACTATCCTTACCTTTCAGGAATCAACTTTAGCTTTTGCTTTGAAAGAAACCATATCATGAAGGAGGGAGGTACTCATCAGAGACAGAACATTATTTGGGACAACAGAAGGAACAAAGAAAAACTGTTATGCAAAGGTAAGCCATTTGAAGCTCATCCCACCCAAAGGAAATAATGTAAATCCTTACTTTTTATAACCAGAAAGTTTGGAAAATTATTTTTGGATTTTTGCTCAGTTTATTCTGTAACTGCACAGGAATATCATTCCTTTAATACAAACTTTTCCTTAATTCCAAGTGGTCTTGTCCAGCCTAATGGCACTGTGACTCACTTGCTTCTCTTCAACCAGACCTTTCCATCTTTGCACACACTACCTGCCCAGTCCCTTAATCGTGAAGCCCTTGAGACATCAGCTTCTGGTCAAGAAAGAGCCTTAAGAAAAAACCTCAGCTCTGTTGATCAAGGGAACAGAGTTTCAGTCAAGTTAAAGATAACAGGTTGACCTCAGTTGTGTTTCAGCCCCAGGTCCATGAAAACAGAATGACCCTACCAACCACATTCTCACTAAACCAGACAAAACAACACCATGGCTGACATCAGGACCTGACACAATGATCAAGTACCCCCTACCTGGCCCCAACCAATCAATAGAGGCCAAAACCTCAACTCCATTAGTCACCTTGACTAATGATTTTTCCCATATATAATCTATCCCCTAGGGGCCACTGGGGAGCTGGGTTTTAAACACTAGCTCACCTGTGTCTCCAGGCTTGGTGCCATTTCCTTAAATAAATACTTACTTTCTTAGCTGGAAACTCCTGTCTGCATTTTACTGTGCTCTGATATGCACAGGCAAATTAACCCCTTTTAGTTCCCTAGCCATTTTAATTCTGTTTGAATATTGTACTGTTTTAAGGACAAGAACTACTTCTTGGCAAAGGCATACAGTAGGTGCTTAATAAAATGTCCATTAAATTGATTTTTAAATAGGTTGTCATGTTTATTAAAGCTGTACACTTGGGGATGGTTAGTGGTTTTTATGATTGTGACATAGGTTTGTTTTGTGCTTGGCTGGGGTAGTTAACATAGACAACTGCTTGTTTTCTCCAAGCTGATGATTTTGCAGCAGTAATCACAGAGGTAGAGAAAATCCTTTCACTTAACCGGACATTAATGACCACCACATGGAAAATAAGATGGACTACTGGCCTTATTGGACAGTCCAAGGTCACAATCAGACTCCCATTGCTCTATTGCTGCATGTTTCAAAATTTTCACAGGCAGTAGCAAGCGAAGAAGCAAGCTCTTCATTTATGTGCAAATGACCTTCAAAATGCACTTTCACGTGCTGCAGTGAGTTCTTTTGGCTCAAGTTAAAGATACCCTTCCCTCTTAAGCTCAAACAAACACTGTAATGTATTTTCTATGACTAGGTTTTAGTAATAATAGTTTTAGAATCTACTTTAATAGACATTTTTCTGTATAAACTTTGAAAAGTACAACTGGAAGTCTGTTTAGAGAAAGGTTTTTTGGAGGTAAAAATAGCTCTGGCTTAGATTACTCTTGATTCCTGTAAATCCATATTCTATTGATCATGATTCTATTGGAAATGTCTGCACCTTCCTTCCATTTGTTAATATGTTAAATTG
>PVJD01010677.1:0-51723 GCA_004026545.1 Mormoops blainvillei
GACCAAACTCCAGGACCCAAACCTCTGGTTTCGGGGGCCTATGTGTGTTTGTCAAAACAGCAGGGCTTAGTGATAATGGCTTCTCACAAAAGGTAAAATGATTCCTGGGCAAGGGAGGAGGTAGCTGTATAAAAGACACGCACACACATGACTAGCAGCTGAGCCCTGACTAGAAACATCACCCGAGGTTAGAACACAATCTGAAGTAAGCTGGGCACTCCCTCAGTCGGAATAAAAGGCCCGCTGATGATTCAAGGCAGTTAGTTAAGAACCATTCTGAGGGCACCTGATAAGACCCTGGTGCTGTGCGAGGCACTCAGGATACAAACGTGAGCAGAACACACATCACCTGTCCTCCTGGAGTCTACAGGGTGAAAGGAAAGGGCAGGATGAGGGCCAGGGACTAGGCCAGGTGAGGCCTCCTTGTCCTGGGGGCTCTGGGCCTCAGGCAAAGCCCTCATTTGGATTCCTTACTGATTTCAGGCTACAGAACATATTGAAAACTTAACAGGATGTTTACAAGTTTTTTTAAGGTATTTTATTTTCATTTCATTTTTAAAAGCCTTCCAAGTCTTGACATTGTCGTAGTGCTTTCCCCAACTGTATTCTTTTGTCCCTGACACTGAGTGGAGATTTTGGATGCTTACAAATGTTTATGTGAGGATCTCAACCCTTCCCCTGTACTAATGGCTAAAACATAATTACGAACTGCACTTGTTAACCGAATAGAGATATTCCACGAGACAAGGAGACTGATTCCTAATATGGAGTTGTCCTTGGGCCGGGGCCCACTTATCCGAGCTTCCATCTCCTCCTCCCGACACAGAGGTGCCTTCATTAGCGGAGGAAAGAAAGAGGTCTTTGTGATGATGTCATTCCCAGACCACCCCACACAGACAATAAAACTGAATTTGAGAGAAGCCTGGTGAAATAAGAGTGCAGAAACCACAGAATACCAGCATGGCAAGGGCCCCCTGAGGTTATTTAGCCGAATCCCTGATGTTAGAAGTGGGCAAAGGGGAAGAGACTTGTCTAACATTACACAACAGTTAGTGGTGGGCTATTTTCACCAGAGTAAATACGGGGAAACTTATTCCATAGAAATTCCAATATTGTTATGTGCTAAATATTACGGAAAGCAGGAGGGCTACCGGAAGAGGGATTTCAGCATAGTGTGTCACACACACACACACACACACACACACACACGGCTGCAATGCAGTGTGTCCAGTGCTCCCACAGGGGCATGGACAGGGACATGTGCAGGGCCACAGAGAAGGAAACATCTTCCTTGAGGAGCAGCCAATGGCGTCAAGCAGAAGGGGATATTTGAGTTGGGTCTTAATGACTGAATAGGAGTTTGTTGAACAGAGAAGGGAAGATGGTCATTCCAGAAATAAAGAACAGCATGTGTAAAGGTTAAAACATGTGGAAGAACATGATGTGTCTGGGGAATAAAAAGGGGTTTGGTGTGGTTAAAATGGAGGTTCCTTAAAAGGGAAATAGAAGAGATTGGACTAATGAGCGATTGTGAAGGTGCTGAACACCTTTCTAAGAAGTCTGTCCTGGAGAGACATGATCTTTGTGTCTGAAAACAAAACAAAACAACATATTAGCAAAAGGACGAAAGATGGACTGAACAAAAAAGGGCCAGAGACAAAGAGACCAGTGGGTAGATACTAGATACTGCATTATTTCAGGTAGAAAAGAAAGACAATAAATACTTTAAAAATAAACAATCTCAAACATGACAAAGAACAGCTCTGAGGCCTGAATTAAGGCAGTGATACTTAGAAGGTAGAATTAGCAGGGCTTTGTGAGAGATGATTGGATGTAGGGATGAAATGGACAGGGGCGGGAGGGGCCCATCACCAGCCAGCCAGCCATTTATTTTTGTTCGGCCTGGGAGGCAGGGGTAAGAATGGGTTTCACATTTTTAAATGGCTGAAAAAGGAACAAAAGTACAAGGATATTTTGTGACACATGAAAATTATCTGAAATTCAAATTTCAGTGTCCATAACTGAAGTTCTGTTGGAACGCTGCCATGCTTGTTCATTTACCCATTGTCCATGGCAACAAGGGCAGAGCTAAGTAGAGGCCAGAGAGCCAGCAAAGTCGGAAATACCTATTTATTGTCTTCCCTTTGCGAAAAAGTCGCTGACTTCCGAAACAGAGGATGACCACAACGGTTCAACTTTAGGCAGCTGGTGGGATGGCGGAGGAGTAGAAGCCGATTTGGCAAGTGGGACCAATAATTCCATTGGGGGCGTGCTGAGTTTCAGGATCTTGTGACACAACCAGGAGATGGTGGAAAGATGTATCTGGACTACAGGTGAAGATCAGGATTTGAGAATCACCAATGGGTAGATTCTAGGGCACTGAAGCCGTGACAGCAGATGAGATAATACGCAGGAGTGAAAGAAGCTCGAGCGAGACAGGAAATGCTAGTGTGGCAAACAGATGAGCCTGAGAAAAAGCCTGAAAAAGAATTGTGGGAGACACAGGGAGCAAAGTCAGTGTGGATACGGTCGAGGAAGACGAGAATTTTAAGGGAAAGACAAAGTTGAATAATATCAAATGCCACCATGAGCCCAAGTGGTATCAGGGTTGAAAAAGGGTGGCTTTGGAAGCCTCCACCAGTGAAGCTTAAATAGTGGGAAGAGAATGGACTCTCCACGTGGCCTCCAGGACTCCACACTCTCTCCTCCTCTCACGCTGGCCACTCCTTTTCAGCCTCTCTTGCTGGCTCCTCCTTGTCTCCCAACTTCCAAATATTAGAAGGCCTTTGGGCCCAGTCCTTGGACTTCTACTTCCCATTCATTCTCTCCTTATGACGCTATTCAGTCTCATGGCTTTAAGTACCCCTACACACTGATGTGTCACCAGCCCAAGCCTCTCCCCTGAACTAGACTCCTAGAACCAACCGCGACCACATCACCCCCGGGAAGTCCAGTAGGAACCTCTAACTAAACAGCGCCAAAGCGGGGCCCCCGCTCTTTCTCCCCAAACCAGCTCTTCTGCAGAATTCTCCGTCGCAGTTGAAATCAGTTCCATCTTTCCAGCGGTTTATACCAGAACACTGGAATCATCGTGATTCTACTCTCTCCTCTTCCATCCAATCTTTTAGTAAGTCCTGTCTGCTATGTCTTCCAACTATATCCAGAATTCCATGCTTACCCCTCTACTGCTGCCTCGCAGCTCGAGACCCCCACTATCTCTCACCTGGATCGTTACAGCAGCCTCCTAACTCACCTCCCTGATTTGGTCCCTGTCCCTGTCCCCTCAGTCACTTAACACCATCAGTGTGATCCTGTTAAAACAGGACAGTGGTCATATTATTTCTCTGTGCAAAGCCCTCCCAAACCTCCCCCCATCTCACTCTGACAAAGGTCCAAGTCTTACAATGGCCTCCAGGATCCCACATAACCTGCCCCGCCCTGACTAATTAATTACTCCCCAGACTGGACCACCTTCCACAGCTGTGTTCACTCTCTCCTCTAGTCCACCAGGTCCACTCCTGCCTCAGGGTCTTTGAATTTGCCATTCCCTTCACCTGCAACGCTCTTCTCCAAGATATACCTATTGCTCTCTTGTCACTTCCTTCAGGTCTTACTCAAATATACCTTTCTCAGTGAGGTCTTCTCTAGCCGTCCTATTTAAAATTGTCGCCCACCCCTCATCCCACACCACGACATTTTCCCTTTTCCTGCATTATTTCACTCTAGAGCAATCACCACTCATACACAATCAACATATTTTATGAATCTATTACCTGTCTCCCCTAATAGAAGGTAAGCTGCAAGAGGGCAGAGGTTTCTGTCTGCTATTCCCCTGCTGTATCCCAGCGCCTAGCACGGTGCCTGGCGTATGCTAGGCGCTCAAATAAGTGCTGAAAGAATGGGAATAGTGGATCGGGGAGTGACCAGGAGACAAGAAAGGGAAACCCAGTGCACACAACTCTTTCAAAGCCTCTGGTGAGTAGCTTCGGAGGAAACCAGTATCAGCTTTTCTTCAAACGGAAAAGACTCAAGCACCTTTAGAGAATGTAAGAGGGACAGAGCTGCATGAAAAGGAATGAGGACGTGAGAAAAGGGCATCTGCTAGGCCAAGTCTGGAAAAAAGGGCAAATGACTGGCCCCCTGAGCAAGGGGAGAAGGGACCTCCACCGAAGGGTCTAGGGCAGGAAGGGAGCGCGAAGGGAGAGGTGTAGATATGGGGGCAGGTTGGACTGAAGGGAAACTGAATAAGATCATACCTTATACTTATTTTTCTATCTCAGGGTCTGGGGAAGAGCTTGAGTGATGATGGTTTGAGGAGGCACTTTGGGAAATGAGGACACCAGCTGATATGGAGAGAAGGCGAGGTCAGCCATGCCAAGGGCTCTGGTCACTTTAGAAACTATCAATCTGTTGCAGAGTTGGGGGATTTCCCCCAGTTGTACTGGCCAGCCAACATGAACCAAAGTGGTAAGTCTTAGGATTATTGCAAGAATTATTAAATTAAGCCCTTATTAAGCACTTCAGACACTAAACAAAATGTAAAATGCTGAGGAATAATAAATAAATGGGTAAATGATAGGAATAATCATTGCTGCTGAACTAATTTAGGGCACCTTCAGGGGGAAAACACATTTCAAGATGGTGTTCCTGGAAAGAGCAAGTCTTGAGGACAGATCTGGAGGGAGAAAGAGGAAAAGTGGCTCTGGCGAGTGGACTCTGAAAGGCTAGTCTAAGAACCCACACAGGAGGGCATGTATAGCAAAATGGGGGCTGGAAACCCCAAGGAGAAGATCCACAGAGAAAAACAAAAGCCTCTTAGCTACAACTCACTAGAAGGGGGCCAGATATTTTTAAATGCTGAGATATGACATTTTGGAAACAGGAGGATCTGACTTGCAAGGAAATTTCCAAAGAGAACAAAACAGTGCTTACATGGGCTTCATACAGTCATGGGCTACCAGGCTATTTGCAGAACCTGTAGAATCTTCTGCAGTTCATAATGAAAAGACTATTTCAACATTTAAAGACTATGTGAAATGGAGCTGTCATTTTTAATAGATACTGTTATTTGTGCCATTCTATGCATATTACATACTTTATCTCATTTAACCTCACAACTTCCATGTAAGGAGGGAATTTTTATTCTCATTTAGAGACGAAGAAGCAGAGGCTTTGAGGGATTAAGGAACTTGTCCTAAATCATTGCAATAAATAAGGAGCTAGACCAGAAATAAAACCCAAAATTGTCTAGTCTTGAATACCATGCTTTCAGCCTCTATTATCTCTTGCCTCTCTAAAGCTATTTTTTTTCTTATGAAAACACTGGAGTGATGACTAGTTTTAATGTATCCTTATGAGACTTATAGTCAGTCTATGTTGTAGCTAGTAGGAAGACATATTTTTACACAAAAGTATTGGCCTAAATATCTAACTAACAGGTATTATGTCCTTTCAATCTTTGTATCCTACAGTGGGACATAACAGGTATCCAACGAATGCCTGACAGATCCTGGGCCAGAAAAATTCTATGCCAAAGTACTGAAATAGTCTGTGGATAGACCAACATCAGTGATCTTGTGGAATCATGAAGAATGGGAGGCTCTAGGACACTGGAGGTAAAGTGGAAGAAAGGCGTTTCTGCAAAGCGCAAGCTGTGAGATGATGCGTGATGCATGATCCAGAGGAAGATCTAGCTTTATTAGTACTGACGTGATGGTTAGTGGGCCCCTGGCAAGGTAAAGCACTGATCACCAAGACCCAGCACATAGCCACCCAGAGCGGGTCATTTCAGACACTCCCCACTGCCTTCTTTGACTGGGCTCATGGTCCAGCTGCAGCTGGGTGATGGCCCGCCCCTTCAGGAGAAGTATATGCTCTTCAACTTACCCATTTACACCCCCGGATTAGCTAATAGACTGAATGACAAAATCATGACTTAACAGTTAAGTATAACAAGGATTAAAAAAGATCTTGCACTTGATTTCAAAAACCCAGTTGAGTAAATCAGGGATAGGAAAGGGAATGACTTAGGAGAAGCAAACATAAAAATATCTTTCAGCTGAAATCCTGACTTGCCCAGTCTTAAACTAGCCAGCCCATTTCAGGAATACCATAGGAAAAAGAGGGGTAGTCTAGAAAAAGACTTTCCAAGTCAGGATTTCATGATTTGCTACCAACTGCCCATGACTCAGTGGTTTACCAAAATAACCAAACTGGGGAAAACATTTTGGGGGATGTGTTTTGCTGCTTCTCACTTCAAGATAAAAGATGGAAGTCTAGCCCTTGGTGTCAAGTTGGGTCATTCTCAATAAGGAAGATCTTTTTTATGCTTTAAGGTAACTCAGGAACATGAAACTGATTTTACATCTCAGTATCACAGTGTTATTCCCACAACACTGAGCATTCTATAAAAAATTTAATCAAGCAACTTCTATCTACACATCTATCACTAGCTTCTTCAGAACTGTCACCTCATTTTTCAAATGAAAAAACAGGATGCGAAATCTTCCAGTGAGAGAAAATATTTTACAGGCAAATTGTCCTGGGGAGAAAAAAAAAAAAAAAGCCCTTCAATTCACCAGAGCGGGGAAAAGGAAATGGTTTTTGCAAGAGCTCTCAAATCCTGAGTTCGCACAAGGGTCACGGCCGTGATGCTAAGTGTGTGCAGCTCATCCCGGTTTTCTCCCTGGGTTCGAGTTTATCATTATTGCATGATAAACTCTACCGCTAAGAAAGCCAGCTTTTCACTCATTTATTCAACAAATATTTGATGTTGATCTACTCATTAACAGAGCACCACCGGGTCCTGGGGATAGGCAAGATCCAAAGAGGCCATCGCTGCAATTGGACTTCAGCAAGAATAGAAAACGACCTGCTTTCAAAGACCAACGAAAGGCAAAGAGTGAAAGCGACGGTGCCCAGAAAAGTTACAGCAGAAACTTGGGAATGCCAGCATTCTGGAGCGTAGAGGGCGGGGACTTGGGGCCTACAGGAGGATGCCGCCTCCCGGCTGGAGGGTCGGCAGTCCTGGGCCCTGTGACCACGCGGCCCTGGCCCAGGGCAGGCGGTGCCGGGTCCCAGACCTGGGTTGCTCCCCACCGGCGCCGCCAGGCCCTGGAGAGCAGCTCCAGCGCGACCACCAGCAGGGCGATGGCCAAGGCCGGCCAGGCGCGTCTGCCCCCGCCACGACGTTCCCGGGAAGCGCGCGCACGCGTTGCCGCGCCCCTCCCTTCGCAGGGCTTCCGCGGCGCGTTCCCGCCCGGCCGGAGCCCCGTGCCCACGACCCCGGCCCCTGCCACCAATGGGGCCTGGCCACACTTACCCTCCTTGGCTTTCTTCCTCCGGGCCAGGGTCCCTCCGAGTTTCCCCAAGAAGGAGTCATCTTTCTTCCGGGACGGGGGCGACTTAGGAGTAGGGGATTTGGGGACAGAGGGCGACTTTTGCGGGGAGGTGGCCATGGTAGTGGAGCGGACAGCCGCCGACCGGTCGGGGACGCGGAGCTGGTGCTGGGCGGGCGCTCGGGAGTGAGGCTGCGGCTCTCCAAACGGAAGCGGAATTATTCCGAGCATTTAAGGCAGCTCACGCTCTCCTTTCCCTTCCCTCTATCCCTCCCTCGCGCCGCCCTCCGCCCTGCAGGGAGCTGTGCGCTCGGGCCCTTGCCCTGGCCAGGCTAGGCCTGCTCCCTGTGCCCCTTGGCTGCCCCAGCTGGGAGGATGCCCCAAATGTGCCCCTTGCAGGACATGCAGCCTTATCTGTTCATGTGTGTGAGTGACCCTCCAGCCTGGGAGTGCTCCAGCCTGAAAGCCTCATTTCCCGGGACTCTGCACCCAGCGGAGATCTTTGCACAAACCCTGGGTTCGGTGATTGCTCAACCGAAACCACCTGTTACTCTGTCTCGCAGTGCCTTGCCTCCGCTGCTTGGTGAGGCGCTTGCTTTTCCACAGCTTTTGTACCTGCGCAGGTAATAGGCCCGTGTCTTGTGCCCAAAAGGGAGTGTGGAAATAGAGTGAACCAAAATGTGTTCAGGACCCACCAACTGGGCACATCTGACTGTTCCTGCTTATCCATAGCTACGCCATAACTGGGCACTCCAACCTCCTCTTCACCCTCATATGCAAAACTGAGAAGTTTGAAGTTCATGAGCACGGGGCCGCAACACCCCCATTGCTAGCAGTTCAATGGCTTGTGCAAAGGAGGATCTCAAATGTTGGTACAAACTTGAATGGGAAAGTATGACCACGGGATCTTGTGAGACAATGTTCCTCTGCCCCCCAAACTTAATCCCACCTAAGCAACAGAGTGACAACCAGATTCCTTTGGGATAACAAGGGTGTGTGTCCTTGACACAATGTTTCAAAGACTAATTCTGCTTTATTTCTGTTTATTTCTTAAATTCTGTTTTATTTTCTTGACCACTTTCTTGAGCTCTTCTGTCTCTCTCACACACACTCTCACAGCCCCTTAGCAAGTGAGTTTCCTCCAAGTAATTGACAGGACCCAAAGAACTGCTAATGCTTTACTGGAGAGCAGCCAGTAAGACAGTGTCCATCAAGGATCTTAACTAAGCTAGAGAGACTTGCCAGAAGCTGAGAAGTTAGTGATGACCATGCAGACTTAAGACTGGTCATGCATTTTTGGCCACACGCCTGCTGATAAGTAGAGAACCAAAAGAATGGAGCAGAGTAGTGGTCTCAAGAAACAGTGTGGTCTGAACAATGAAAAGCTGTGGGGACCTTGAATCTCTTCCTAGTTCCTACTTGCCCGCAAAGGGCCAGCTGTGTGTCCTGACGAGGACATGTTCCTAAAGCTTTTTAATAACCATTCACCTTAACTTGAGCTAATGAGAATACTATTGGGTTGGCCAAAAAGTCTGCTTAGTATTTTCCATAAAATAAAAGACACATATTTTCATTCTCACCAATAACTTTATTGATTTGGATATTTTGAGTCTGTCAGCTATCTCCCACTATTGGCTTCTAGTGGGTGGAGGCCAAGGGTGCTGCTAAAATAAACACCTTCCAATGCATAAGACAGCCCCACAGCAAAGAATTATTTGACCAAAATGTCAATAGTACCAAGAAACTTTGCAAACCACTTTTGATACATTCAATCAGTACGTTCTCCATAAACTGCACAAATCGTTTTTTGCATTTCAGTTGTGTTTTTACCTTTCTTGAAATAATAAAGCACAATAGATCAAAAATGTTGTTTATTTCTTCCATCTTCAATAGTAAAATGACTACACAAGAATTCACCAATTTTGATGTGTTTTTTTTAACTGCACGCTGATGTGACAGCTGTCACAATACAATCTCATAAAATTGTTTCGAATGAAGTTAAAGGCAACTAAGTGCTACTAGAGCCATCTTACAGGAAAAAAAAACTAAACGAACCTTTTGGTCAACTCAATAACAAGCAGTAATTTCTGAGAACCAAAGTGTAATGAACAAAACAGTCAATAGATTCAGCAGATATGTGTTCATTTTATCTTTGCTGAAAAGTCCTAATTTTACCTTTTCTGCCAATTATACTTTAGCTGGTGCCTCTTACTTAATAGAAAGCAGAGGGTCATGATGACTGCTAGAACTTTCAGCCAGGAGCAGGGGAGAATTACAACCACTACCACCCCATTCCTACCACCAGCGTGATAAACCTTAAAGAGGTGTTGAGGAACCCAAATAGAATTGTGTTTTGATTACATCATTAATCATTATTTGTTCAGGGTATTGGATTCATAAGGACATCTCCAAAATCTGTTCTCCAGCCCTGGGAACTTTGTCAAGGAATCATGAGAAACACAGCTCGATAGCTATGTGATCCTGGGCACGTTCACTCCTGTTTCTGAGTCTACTTCTTCACCTATTGTGTTGGCCAAAAAGTTGGTTTAGTTTTCTTCTGTAAGATGGCTCCGGTAATGCTCAGCTGACTTTAACCTCATTTGAAACATTTTGATTAGATTGTATTGTGACAGCTGTCATATGAGCATGCACTTAAACATACTTATCAAAATTGGTGAATTCTTGTGTAGCCATTTTACTATTGAAGATGGAAGGAGACATGCAATGTTTTCAGCATATAATGCTTTATTATTTCAAGAAAGGTAAAAACACAACTGAAACACAGAAAGAGATTTGTGCAGTGTGTGGAGAAGGTGCTGTGACTGATGGAATGTCTCAAAAGTGGTTTGCGAGGTTTTATGCTGGAGGTTCCTCGCAGGACGACGTTCCACCAGCGGGTAGAGCAGTTGAAGTTGAAAGCGGTCAAATCGAGACGTTGATTGAGAACAATCGACGTTATACCACAAGGGAGAGAGCAGACGTACTCAGAATATCCAAATCAATACAGTTATTGGTGAAAATGAAAAATATGTCTTTTATTTTATGGAAAAAACTAAAGGGAAATTTTAATGGAAAAAACTAAAGGGACTTTTTTGGCCAACCCAATACGAAATGAAGTGGTGGAAGAGAATAGTGGTTCTCAACCTGATTGCACATCACAATCCCTTAAGGAGCTACTTACAACGATTCATAGGTTTCCATCTCTAGAAATTCTGATTCAGCACATCTGAGGTAAAACCAAGAGATTTTTTTTAACAGGGATTACATCAGGTGATTCTGATCCACACACTGATGCTTGGGCACCTAAAACCACTTCCAGCTCTAGCACTCAGTGGTTCCCTGCTCTTTACCAGTTGCTGATATATGTGTGCAGGGCTTAGGTCCTCAATATGGCATGGTCAGAATTATACATGGAGAGCTCTTAAATTGCGTATGCACACTTCTGCATACATAGCCCTCTTCAGTAATTTTTATGCATACTAAAGTTTGGAAGCAACTGGGCAAGACTAAAGGGAAGAACAAATAAAGGAAAGTCCTTATGGTTGGATGCTGGCTCCCAGAAAATACCAGCAAAATAAGCTATGGAGAAGGCAAAACTGGGTTTATTGTACAGCATGATAAGGAGAGACCTGCCTTCACAGAGACTTAGTAGCATGCTGGGCTGAGGAAGTGCAGTGGCAAAGTAGGGATATTTGTAAGGTTTTGGAATCTGGTTTAAGGCAGGTCTTTCATGAATTGGTGCTTAGTTAATTTTGGCTAAAGATTATGATAAAATAGTTTAGGATTAGTGGACACAAGCCAAGGCTTTCAAAGAGTCTTAGGATTAAATTGTCTTTTTAAGGCTGTCTATTGAAAAGTTTAAGGGTCTTATGTTCATTTCAATGAGATTCGAAAGGACATTCTTGACAAGAACAATAAAGTTATTTGTAACCCAACTGGTGTGGCTCAGTGGGTTGGGTGTTGTCCTGCAAACCAAAAGGTCACTGGTTTTGTTTCCTGTCGGGGCACATGCCTGGGTTGCAGGCCAGGTCCCAGGATGGGGGTGTGTGAGAGGAAACCAATTGATGTTTCTCTAGCACATCAACATTTCTCTCCCTCTCTTTCCCCCTCCTTTCCCCTCTCTCTAAAAATAAATAAAATCTTTAAAAAATATATAAATTTATTTGTAACTTTTATCTTTTATCTATTCTGTGGAATAAAGTCATGTTGATAAAGACAGGGGAATGGTAAAGTCCTATTTTAACGTAGACAGTGAGCGGTTTCCAGGGTCTCAGTATTACGCAGATGTCTTGTTATTCAAATCTTTCTGCCTATAAGACAATTATTAATCTCTCTTGAAAGGCCAAGGGGCAATGGGTGGTAAAGTATAAATCAGTGGTACTCAAAGTGTAGTCTAAAAACCAGTATTGATCTGCAAACTGCATTACTGTTTCTCAGTGATATAGATGTAGAAACTGAGAATGTTTATAAACTTTTATAGCAATTGAACAATGCAATTTTATATTGCTTTAATTTAATAAAAATTGGAAGCTTATATTTTACATGTCTTATTTTTCTAATAGTTCACTTTTATCACATTTTACAAATGTGATAAATTGCTCCAGTTTGCTTACAGAATTTAAATACTCTCTTTTGATATTATGCTTTTAGAGTCCTTATGGGTAGGAAGTCATCTAACTTTGAGTCAGAAGATTAAATGAGATAATATATGGGGAAGTACCTTGCACAGGACCAAGACCATGCCCTGAAGTAGACTGAGTCAAAATTGAGTTTAATCAGAAACAAACATCGTACGCTATTTCTTGATATGGGGCAGTGAAGATCCTACCCCAGCTTTCTCCAATCTACAGAGGTATTTGCAATTATGGTCCCAATAATCATTGACCCCTCTCGTGCCTGGTCATTAGTCTCATCTTACCCAAGGCTTAATGGGAAGAATATCGCATAAGTTAAATGTGTGTTACATGAGACTGTGCTGCATCTCTAGGTCAGCCTGTCCGTGAGGTCAAGGCCCAAGCAAATTGCACCAGGAGAGAATAACCCTAGTTTCCAGTCCTGGCTCAGGAGCCGGGTGTCCTTGGACAAATTTCTGCCCTTCCTGTACTTTCATCACCATCATCAGTAAAGCAAAGCCAAGGCTCCACCCCTCACAATGTAATAGGCACGCTGAGACAAAAAAAAAAAAAAAGACCCAAATGAAAGAACAGATCCAAGCTCCAAAAACAGAGCTAAGTGATGAAGAGTTAGCCAACCTAACAGAGGCAAAGTTCAAAACACTGGTATTCTGGATGCTCACAGAAATGGTTGAGTATGGTCACAAAATGGAGGAAAAAGTGAAGGCTATGCAAAGTGAAATAAATAAAAATATACAGGGAACCAACAGTGAAGGGAAGGGAAACAAGACTCAAATCAACGATCTGGAGCAGAAAGAAGAAATAAATTGTCAACCAGAACAGAATTAAGAAACAAGAATTCAAAAAAATGAGCACAGGCTGAGGAACCTCTGGGACAACTTCAAACTCTCCAACATCCGAATCACAGAGGTGCCAGAAGGAGAAGAGGGAGAGCAAGAAATTGAAAACATATCTGGAAAAACAATGAAGGAGAACTTCCCCAATCTGGCAAAGGAAATAGACTTTCAGGAAGTCCAGGAAGCTCAGAGAGTCCCAAACGAGTTGGATCCAAGGAAGCACATACCAAGGCATGTCATCATTACATTACCCAAGATTAAAGATAAGGAGAGAATCTTAAAAGCAGCAAGAGAAAAGGAGACAGTTACCTACAAAGGACTTCCCATAAGACTATCAGCTGATTTCTCAAAAGAAGCCTTCCAGGCAAGAAGGGGCTGGAAAGAAATATTCAAAGTCATGAAAGGCAATGGCCTACATCCAGGAGTGCTCTGTCCAGCAAAGCTACCATTTAGAATGGAAGGGCAGATAAAGTGCTTCCCCGATGAAGTTAAAGGAGTTCATCATTACCAAGCACTTATTACATGAAATGTTAAAGGTACTTATCTAAGAAAAAGAAGAAGATCAAAACTATGAACAGTAAAATGACAACAAACTCACAGCTATCAACAACTGAACCTTAAAAAAATGAAAACAAAAACAAACTAAGCAAACAACTAGAACAGGAACAGAATCACAGAAATGGAGATCACATGGAGGGTTATCAGCAGGGAAAGGGGTCAGAGAATGGGGGAAAAGGTACAGGAATAAGAAGCATAATGGTAGGTACAAAACAGACAGAGGGAGGTTAAGAATAGTATAGGAAAGGATGAAGCCAAAGAACTTATATGTATGATCCATGGACATGAACTAAGCAGGGGAATGCTAGGGGGAGAGGGGTGCAGGGCAGAGAGGAATAAAGGGGAGAAAAAATGGGACAACTGTAATAGCATAATCAATAAAATATATTTAAAAAAATAAAAGAACATTAAAAATTTTTACAGAGTGTACACTTAATAATTTGAGCAATTTCCTATATGTTTATTGTAGTTCAAGAAAAAATGTATAAATGTATCACAAAACAGATTAATTTTTTAAAAATAAAGCCATGGGATTACATACTCTGCAGGGTCTCTTTTATCTCCACAGTCTCCTTCTCTAACTCCCCAAGTGGCCCACGTCACTCAAAAATCCACAAATCCCAAACTAGGCCAATTCTGTCCCCAGACCTGTGCTTGGGAGACCATTTTTCTTTTTTCTTTTCTTTTCTTTTCTTTTCTTTTCTTTTCTTTTCTTTTTTCTATCAATAAAACATTTGCTGCCCTCAGCCACCCAGCATTGTTCCAGTCCTGGTCCTGTGTCATCTTCCCTCAGCAATTCCAACAGACAGGGCTTTGTGATTTACAAGTCAGGATCATGCAGTGGTGAAGGTTTGGGGTTCAAGTCACCATTCTGAAGCCAAATATCTGTACAATCATGTGCAAGTTAAGCTCCTTGTGCCTCAGTTTTCTTCTCATCATAAGATTCTTGGGAGGACCAAGAAGTTAGTGTAAATAAACTACTCAGCTCAGTGCCCAGAAGATAACAAACCTTAGCTCAACAAATGTTTGTTATTACTTTCTCACTTGAGACTCATAAATGATATTATCATTATCTCCATTTCACAGATGAGTAACTTGAAACTCAGAGAGTTTAAATAACTTGCTTTAGATCATGTGAACAGCCA
Organism: Mormoops blainvillei; assembly: GCA_004026545.1. NCBI lineage: Eukaryota > Metazoa > Chordata > Mammalia > Chiroptera > Mormoopidae > Mormoops > Mormoops blainvillei. The sequence goes on from PVJD01010677.1 coordinate 14,511, forward strand.
ATAACTGAGAGACCACTACTACCGCCCCTAGAATCTGTTCTCCCAAATATCCACAGAACCCGTACTTTGTAGCTAGGATTATGGTCCCTCCAAATAAAGACAGTATTTTCCAGCGAGGTGCAGTCCCCTGGTCCAACTTTGACCAGCGGGATGCAAGCAAGTGTAATGCACCTCCTTCTGGGAGTCATCCTAACAGGGAGATGGAAAATGACTATTTGACTTCTTGTATTGTTAGACTATGTAATACAGGCCAACCCTCCCACTGAAAATATTTGGAAAAGCTGAACACAATGTAAAAATAAATCTACTTGAGAGCACTGGAACGTTAATGAAAGTTATAAGGCCAAGATCTTGGGGAAGGAGGCGCCCCAGAGAGGTGAGCCCATCACTTGGGACTACTTTGCCCGTCTGCAGGGCATCTACCACTTTCAGGAGAGGATGCTGAGAAGCTGAGAGACTGAGCAGCGCCATTGCCAATCTCTCAAGGACAAGTGCACAAAAGTCCAGGTGCCTTCAAGCTGCGGGTGTCTGGTAAGCTCCCCTTGCTTTGGTCTGGGACTCCAAAAGACTCCATTCTAGTATAGGAAATAAAGGCATTTTTAGAAAAAAAACAAAACCCAAAACAAAAAGTGTATGGCAGAAGGAAAATCCTTCCAGATGGAAGCCTGGTGACACAGGGAGGAATACAACACAAATTAAAAAGCAAATATATGGCTATATCTAAAGAAAATTTAACTACATAAAATAACAATAATAATGTCTTAGAAGGCTTAAAAATACATATATCAAATTAAAATACACAAAAGCAAAAGTGTTTAAATTGGGACATGGAGTGAAGCGTTCTATGGCATTGACTGGAAAGAAGCAAAAGTAACAATTTCTATGAGACTTTGATAAATCAAGGAATCACGTTGTAACCTCTAGGATAACCATTAAAACAATAGTGAGAGTGACTATAACTACTACAATAATGGAGAGAAAATTGGAGTCTGTGTGCTCCATTCAGACAGATTTCATAAATTGCGTTTGTAATTTATATCAGTCATATTTATTTTTTGTATTGTTTTCTTTTTATTTTGCTGTTTTACTTTTCTCTTTAAGACCCAGGATAGAGGTAAATGAAGCATTTCAAATCAAATTAAGGTAAAACTCAAACTGGAAGAGGCTTTCACTGGGGAAAGTCACGTTTCCAAATGTGAATACCATCTGTTATGAGTTGAACTGTGTCCCCTAAAAAAACATATGTCGAAGCCCTAATGCCCAGAACCTCAGGATATGACCTTATTTAGAAATGGGGTCATTGCAGGTGTAATTAGTTATGTTAAAATAGCATGTTAGGTCATACTGGAGTAGGATGGGCCCCGAATCCGGTAGGACCGATGTCCTTAGGAGAAGACGAAAATCTGGACGCAAATATGCACAGACAAAGATGGGGGGACTGGAGTGATAGGAGTGCCTGGGACTACCAGAAGCTGGAGGAGGCAAGCGACTGTCCTCCCCGGAGGCTGGGGAAGAAGCAGTGCCTGGCAGACGCCTGTGTTTCGGACTTCTAGCCTCTGAAATCATGAGATAACAAACTTCTTTTGTTTTAAGCCACCTAATTTGTGGTACTTTGTGACAGCTGCCCTGGAAATGAATATACCGCCTAAGGAACAAAACAGGAGCTTCTATAGATCATGAAGAAGCTTTTACAAAGGGTCTGGATCCCAATCAATAATTGGAGATTGTTTAATCACATCAAAGCAGCAGTGGGGTGGGAGGGTGGCGAGAAACCAGCCAGAGCCTCCTGGGGCCTCTTTGATCACTGAAAGCAAGGTGTGCTTCTTGGGACGGGAAGGATGTGTGAGAGACGAAATGGCTCCGGAGAGAGAGTCTTAAGTGAGAATTCTCATCGCGCACTCCCCTTGGGCACTCCGGGATATTAGCAGTGGCCTTTGAAGGCCAGGCTGCCGGTGGGCCTGTCTTTCAGGAGCCCTGCTTGCCTGGACTAAGGCACCCAGAAGGCAGGGGTGGGCAGAGAAGGCGCTGGGGTTGGGGGAAGTCGAACAACCTCAGCCTTATGACGTGGTGGACCAAGGGTGGGGATATTTTGGAAGATCACACAGGACGGTGCCATTCAAATGGCCTCTGAATCAGCCAATCTCTTTGAAACAGGTGAAGGATAGGTGACCTGCTTACCTAGCCTTCAGAAGTCCGGTAATGAACTGTGGACATTAGCTGGAGGGCTTTCTCACCTGGGCATAAGAGCTGAGTGCCAACTACAGGCAAAGGTGAAACTCTAAGCTCAGTGGTTCCTACTCGAGTCACCTCGCAGAGGAACGCAGAACACGCCAGAGTAATGGCAGTGGGGACAAAACTTTCAAAGATAGAAAGGACTAGTCGACCACTTCAGACCCAGCCAGGCAAAAGTACCTGAGGTCCCACTGACTCTTCTGGTGTGTGGTCCATGTCACAGCCCACTGAGATTCCTTCCAAGGTCCCCCTTCTCCCTTCCCAGACCAGTGTGAAAGGTCTTCTTTGTCACAGTTGTAAGCCACCTGCCACCCACATGCACCTTCAGACTTGCGTGGTCTAGAGGGGCAAGAGTCTCGCTTCCACCTTTACCGGGGAAGATGTTAAAGTGATTCCTACTTCCGTTGTTTTCCTTTAGGGAGGAAGGTCAGGAGGGTTACATCTAACAAGTTGTGACCAAATCCCTAGGGCCAGATGGTGTCTTCAGGGTGACCTTGAAGAACCACTGGTCAAAGGGGTCTGCAAGAGACTGGACACTTGGTCAGCAGAGGCCAGTTCAGAGAGGAATGTCCCAAAAGAGAGGTGACAATTCTCTGAGAAGTATGTTTCCTGGCCCAGTTTACTGCTTATATCTCCTCTCGTGGAAACCGCCCATTCTTAGCCATTCTGCTGAGATTTAGAATGTTGTGTTTTTCTGCTTCTGCTCTTGGAATTTGAAGTTTGAGATTCACTATGCTCCTTCCAATTACAGTTATGTTCTAGCCAGTTCCATTTTAAAACTGGAGTCCCTGTACAGCAGGCCGACTCTTTCAAGGAATGTGGGGGGGGGGGGGGAGAAGGGGAAGGCGGGAGGATGGGCCCCACTTCACAGACGAAGACACGGAGGCCCGGTGGAATCGCTCACTATCATCCAGTGAGCAGTGGCAGAGCTGGGATAAAGGCCCTGAACCGGTGACTCTTAGCCCAGTTTACTGTGTTTAGAATGATTAACGAGTTGATTTTTCTCTTGAGCTACTGATTTGTTTGCAAATCATACACTTACAGGGTTGGGACTGCTCTACACACATACACACTTCCCCCAAATATGGAAACGCTTTCTATTATTCTGGGGGTGGGAAGGGAACCGAATTCATGTGTCCCTGGTGCATCTGGGGCTTCGGGCCAGCACCAGGGGATTTGTCTCACACAGGACCATGACTGCCATCTCCGTTTCCGGTGACTCCTGTCCCGCTCCCCACCCTCCCTGCTCCTTTCCCCCCACCTCTAAGGGCCTCCAGAAGTTACCTCACTCTCAGCTGGTCCCCTACACATTCCGTCCATCCTTCCTGTCCCATCCTGTTGGCCCCGTGCTCTTAATTCCCTGCCCTTGGAACTGGGGGCTTGATTATGTGATGCCATGCTTCTCCATTTGAGGCCAAAAAAAGTATCCTGGGGGGTTCGTGGCAGTGTATCAGGAGTACTTGGTCACTCTGGATAAACAGGGTACACCTTCCTAGAGTGTCACGTTTATTGAAAGATTTTTGTGAGGGGTTGTAGAGGTTTGGTGATTTACCTGTTCTAAACAATTGTTTTCACGTTACGGTATATGAGAGGCAGTGCAGAAGGTAACACAGAACACCGCCAAGTGGCAGCTTCGGCTTCTATTCCCAGGTCTCCCCTGAGTAGGGCTCGGCACCGGGGTGTTGAGGGAGGGTGGCAATGGGAACTGGTCTAGGACAGGAAGGGAAGGAACAGATGAGCACAAGGCGCAAGTCCAGGGGGGCACATAGAGTAAGGTCATACAGCATGATGGCCGAGGGCCTGGCCTCCAGGCGCCAACATCTGGGTCTGCCCTTCGTTTCACTTCTGTGTACCTGGATGGCCAGGTAGGTTCCTGAGCCTCTTATGTCTGGATCTTATTGTCTCAAAATGGGGTAATGCTGAGATTAAGGATTCTGCTTTCAGGATTAAAAGGGGTAACATATGTACAGAGTTTAGGATAGCACGTGGCAGGGGAGGCCAGCGTAATTCACAGGACTCATGACCATCATCAGGGGCAGAGGGCTGCGCAGGGGAGGCAAAAGAGACTTGGTTTTCCTTTTTTTTCATTTCTACAAATGAGCGAGGAGATGAAATGAGCATGAAATTATCAAGTGTGCCCTGAAGGCTGAGGGATGGTGAATTGCAGCTAACAGGCCGGGAAAGGCTGAGAGTCTGTGGCTCTGGGGGCAGAAGGAGGGCACAGGAGCCCAGCAGGCGCATGAGGAAAACTCACAAAGCACCATCAAAGGTGGCTGGCCCTTCCTTGGCACTTGTCCTGGGGCATGTTAGCGCTTGCAAAACAGGAGCTCTCATCTGCAGTTATGTTTACTTTTGGTTGGATGTTCAATGGAAAAAATAAATCATTTCAAATAGTCGATTAGCAGACAAAAGCTTTCCAACAGTGGGGGAACATGGTATGAAACGACGGGAACCGACCACTTCGTTAACCTGATGTGGCCATTCTGGTGTATTTTCACATTTCACGAATTCGCACACACTGGGGTTAAGAACAAAACAACAACAACAACAACAACAACGACTCAGCCCTAAAAGAGTGAATTGAAGGAAGAGGCCAGTTCTGTGCTGAACGGAGCATTCCTGTTGAGTGAATGAAATACAAAACCAGGCTACCCCAGGTAAGAGGGAAGAGAAATGGGAGGTAGAACTAGGTTAAGCCCCATCTCTCCTCCCCAGCTCCGAGAATAGCTTTCTTTGTTGAGAGAATACACCTGAGGTGAGCCTTCTTCATTCTACCTCCATTTGAATCCAATTTGCTGGTCAGGTAAGTCCTTCCAGGTGCCCCAGTGGGAATAAAGCGTCCAATGTTAACTCACAGACTCCCATGCGAAATCAAAGCTCTGCCCAGGTCCTTTCACTGAAAAGAAAGAAATGAAATGGACACTGCCCTCGAAGGTGCCAGACCGAGCCGCATGAAAATGTTTCAATTCCTTAGACACAAAACCATTTATTTTTGGTTCATTTCAGTGTTTATAGCAGTGCACATGTAACCCATTTCAATCCATATGAATGGTACCCAATTGTGGAAGCAAATTAATCTTTTATGAGCTACTCAGCAGTGAGGTTAGAAGATAAACAGTAGGTGAAACAGTACACGCTCCTCTGTACATGAACCTTCTTATTGCAATAAACTCCTGCGTTGGAGCTCGCCACATCCAATGGCTGCTTCTCTCTCTGTTCATGCAGCAGCCCAAGCTGCCCCCTGCCACCTCTGCCATGCTGAGGGAGCTCTCGGATCAACCACCTGTGTGGGACAGGCTGCCATTTTCAGCTTGGAAGAAAAAGCCTATAAATCTGCTTCCTGGGAAGACAGACATTGCTGAATTGTCATCGCCCTCCAGAATGCAGAAAACATCAATTTCATTGCAGCTCATCAGAGTTGGAAACACCTGCCACTTTCTTTCTCAGTTGCAATTAACATGCTGCATCTCAGCATTGATTGATTCCAAGCAGCCTAATACAGTCAAATCAAGATTTAAATGAAACAGTACAACCTGATATTTTTTGCAGTTTTAGAAACACGAACTTATTTGTGTTTTTATTGCCAAAGGACAACTACGATAGTTAGGGCTATAAAGTCTTTATGCTTAAGATAAATGTGAGTAGACTAGGTTGATGCTTATAACAAAAATAGTTCTTTATCTTTGTATTTATTTGGGAATGGTCCTTGTTTATCTTTTTTTTTTTCTGTTTTGTTTTGGTGGGCAGAGTGAGGAATAATATTATTTCTGTATCCCAGCACCTACTGCAAGGCTGCAGAATCCCATGGGTATTTGGAGAATGTTTATTAAACAAATGAATGGATGGTTTGGGAGAGCAAGCTTAAGAACTGTTCTCTTGGTCCAACTTATGTAAAATTCTGAACTTAAGGCTATCATGAGCCCTTTGGTTTAACTTAGAAGCTGTGTGAGACTATGAAATATGACCCGAGGCTGGCTTTTATGTCTCATTCAAAGTCCTAAATTGTTCAGCCTTGATCACAAGTGTTCTTTTAGGGGACAGTGAAGGCTGTGTCTGTTTTCATCATACTCTTACTCATATTGCATACAAAGAAACTGTCTTCAAAATGTATAATATTAAACATTTGAGGGTCTAAGAACATTCTCTGTTGTGAATAAGGAATGGAATCATTTAAAATACTTTAACAGCCACAATATTTGTGACCTTTTGGAAATGATCACTGAAATAGTTTTTACGTACTGGTTAAACCGAAAGCCAGTGTAAGTAGATGGCTATTAAGTATGAGATTTATGTTTTAACTTGGCCAGATAAGACAGAGTCTTAAACCACAGAACATAGTCTTTGAAAGAAAAAGTGAACAAATTGTTCCTCTCATATATTAACAGAATACCAGGGCCAAGAACTACCTTCTTTCTTGGCCTTCTTGGGAGAATCTTTCTTTTAGATGGAAATAGAACAAATTAAAATAAGTGGCAATTAATTCTTTTGTACAACAACAACCCAGACACTACACATTTGAGCATCATCTGTTAAATGTATGTGAGCATCCAATAATGCACTTTTATATAACTGACTGAAAAGACCAGCCTTAAATATTTCCACATATTCTAGAATGAAAAACTAAAGTTATATATCCTCCTCTTAAAATGAGTTAATATTCCTGCACATCCATGCTCTCACCTCTGTCTGAATTTCTCCATAAACATTTAATACTCTGCTAATTGCTGCCCTTGACATCTGAGTTACTTGTATATTAAATAGCTTATATACCAACATCTTAGTGATAATAGGTCTTCTCCAAATTATAACACAGGAAAATCAGAATTATGAGGAAACCATATTAGTGATTTCCACCAAATAAATAAAAATAGAAAAATAGCCGTAAGTGACATAGTGTTTATAGATAGGTAGGTAGGTAGAGAGAGAGAGAGAGAGAGAGAGAGAGAGAGATGCCTATAATTATATTCCTAATACTTGAATTCAGGCACTAAAAGACTTAATTCTTAAAAAAGAAAGAAAAAGAAAGGAAGTAAGGATGGAAGGTAGAAAGAAAAGAAGGAAAAAACCCTACAACCTTAGGAACTTGATATACCATGGAAAGATTGTGTTTTAATATGACCCAAAACATTGGCTGACTCAGGAAACCAGTTACACTTCTAATTTCCGGCTTGTCAGCTGGCCAGGTTGGTGAACACAGACAGCACCTCAGACAGGAGTGGTTCATGGGTCCGCTTATACTGAGGAAAGTTAGGTCTTCAGTCAGAATGAACTTTTGCAAAGCACCTTATGTCCAATGACACCTTTAAACACTTGGCGAAATGAGAGGGATCTAACACGCAACAGCAAGGGCTTCTTCAGGCTGTCTCTCATCAACGACAGCTTGAATCTTCAAAGAATCCCATTAAGGGAAAATAATCAAATACTTTATGACAACAGATTCCCATTTGAAATCTTTTCTTTGGTTCCATATAAACTATCAAAACACCCCAGGAATTCCACCTCAGTGCACAGAATCCATCTCCCGGCTTTCCTGTACATTGAAAATGTCATTAAACAAAACCGATGACCGAGTCTGGGGTGTGGTAAATGGGGCCACTGCACTCAGCTTCGCCTTGAAGTCAGAAGTGGTTTCGTCCTTGTCCCGTGGGGTTCCTGGGCAATCTCTGCCGAGTCCGACAGTCACCTCTGCTTGGCCCTAAGAAGACCACCACTGGGACATCGTCCGTACCCGGAATCACTCATGTGTTTCTGGTTGTAGCAGCATACGCCTCACCCATGTTTTATCAATGAATGGAAGAGTTTTCCCATTTGCCAGTTCCAACAGTTATTTGAAAATTATTCATGTTCTAAGAAACACTTTCCAGTATGTTCCAGGGACTGACTGTAAGGACAGTACTCTGAGAATAAAAAGCTTTTCTAAGCCAACGGTACTTGGTGAAAACTAATGATCCTGATGGTATAAAGCTAAAGTTTTATTTTCTTTCTTTCTTTTTTAATAAAATTAAGGCTCGAATGTTCTATTAAACTCTCATTGCTTATGTATATTATATTAAGGCTTATAAATACACCTGGTAAATTAAATTCACCCTGGATTGAATTAACACCTGCTATGTGAGTTATTTGCTTTATGTAATCAGTAATCTCAAGGTTTCTCCTCTTTCTCTGGAAACACAATTTAAGTATTAACCTAATCTTTAAACTGCTGCTGCTTCCTTCTGACATTTGGAAACCAGTCATCCATGCAAAAAAAAAAAAAAAGGGCAAATATGGATATATTAATGAAAAGGCAGCTTCTTAAAAATCTTAAGATGTGTAACTCAATGAATCGGGCTGATAAATGATAAAAAGCAGAAGGAAAGTCAATCTCTGTGTCAATTTATGGAAAACAATGCTGGTCATCTGCCAAGGTCACCTCCAATCAGAGAGACCTGCTGAAGTTGACTGCCAATTTCAAAAGCATCCTTGTATTTTCTTCATTATAATCTCCGGAAAGATCTGGGGCAGCTGTAGTACATATAAGAGAATTTTAATTTTTAAAAACATATTGCAGTGTGGTATAACTTAAGTTGCAGGTATGACAAATCCCGCAAAAGGAAACAGGAGTGTGTGCGGTGTGATGACCAGATCCCGTCCTTGGCTGGCTTCGAGCGACAGGGCCCCTGCTCACGTCCTGCTCAGCTGACAGCCCCTGGAGAATATGAAGCTTTCAAAGTGCTGGTCTTCAGCCTTTTCTTGTATGCGTTGTTCCTCTAAGGAATCCACTAGTTTGTCCCTCTGCTCAATCACTTGCATCATCTCGGTGAATATTTCTTGCTCCTCGTTTAAATCATTCTCATCTTTCTGGCTCTCTAAAGAAAGAAAACAAAGAAAAAGAAAACATTGTACCTCAGGTAAGATTTGGTCCTGGGAGAGCTCTTGGCCTCTGCATTCTTGATTGTTCTGGACTTGTTCTGCCCTTTAATTTCCATGGAGAAAACAAGGAAATGAATTGAACACCAGGGAACTGCTCTCAAAGCCACAGATTAGAACGGTGAATGCTTTGTGCTGCAGTCAGCTCACTTTCCATCTTGAGAATATATGTAAAGTGACAGGAGAGAACCCCTTTGTGAGAAACAGAAGTTAATACCAGCCAAGCCCTACCAAGGCCTCCAACCTCCCCTCTTCTGAGAAAAAAAAAAAAAAAAAGAATCCCACAAACAACAAAAAGGCTGTTTTCTCTAAACATGTCTGAGCTACAGCAAGAAGAGTTTCTAAGTAAACTGTCTGCACCAGTAGCTAGTATATCAATGACCAGAATCCTTTTTCAATTTGTAGCTAATGACAAACTGTAGCCCTTTGGGGTGGAAGCAAAGTGAGGCTACAGCTGGGCAATAGGAGGATGTTTCCCAGCTATGACTGCTTTTCCCTTTAGCCTTTTGGAGTGTGTGAGCTTCTTCCTAAATGGCCTGAGACAGCCAATTGCCTGGGGGAAGATGAGATTGTTACAAAAGCAAGGCAAAGAGTACAAAACAGGAACTGCAGTAATGACTTTCTGATATTCAAAATAGGATTTTAAGACCAAATTTAAGTCTTGTCAGCCAGATTATTACCTTGGGGGGAGGACTTCATAAATTCCTTTAGCCCCTTCCATTAAACACACTGGGACTAGTTGGAGAGCCCCATCCAGAGTGGAGAAGGGGCCACTGTCTCTCACATCAGGCTTGGTCCTGAGGCAGGGTCAGGAGGAAGGTATACATGACAACAGAGAAATAAAGAAGCACTATCCCCTTTGTAGCACCTGGGAGCTCTCTCTGTGTTCCAGCCTCTGCATTATGGACCTGAGAAGCCCCCAAGAGGGCAGGAAATGTCTTATTATTTGATGGGAACACTGGGGGCCCAAGGACTCTTGCCTTGCCTCTTGTTCGGAACTCCGGGAAACCAGCTGGAAGGCTGCTCTATGCATGACCAGGGGGCAGTACTTCGTGGTTGAGCAGAGAAGTAGGGTGTGAGTGTGACTCCCAGATCTTGATAGGCTGTGTGTGGCATGGGTAGAGCCTGCAAGGGCTTGCTTGCCCTAGAGCAGCCAAAGGTAGCTGGCCAGTGGGCCCCCGGGGGCTCCCTGCTGATGAGGAGTGAAGTGGCCCCACAGTGGAGATTGGAGGGGGAACTGTCTGGTCACGCAGACTAGAGGACATGCTGAGGAGAGGCCGGTGAGCCAGTGAACACCACCAGACTCCAAGGACGCAGAGAAAATGGCAGGCTGTGGGTGACACCAGCCACACACCTGAGCTGCAAATGCCAGCAGAGAGAGGGGCGGCGCAGTGGCAGGAGGTAGCTGTGAGGGGACGCAATGACTTAGCCAAGCCCTCCCAAGGCCTACAACCCGTGCAAATTCCCAATGCCAGGAAGTCATACAAACAGGCCTCTGCCTGTTACCCCGCAGTCACCGTAGGGAGAAAAGCAGAAGGAAGGGGTGGCCGCCTGCAAGACTGAACATCTTCATTCCAGAGAGACTGAGCATTTCCTACAGGGACTGTTTAAAATATTGCATCAGACTAAGTTTACCAGGAAAGATAAAGTTCTTTTTTTTTCTTGCTAATTAGTGGGATGAAGCTTTTGTGGAAGATGAGTTTAGGTACAGGCGAAATGAAGAAGCTACACCTTTTTATGTACATCCGAGAGGAGAAAATGTATGACCATCACGCCTTAGTAAGAATTTTTTTAAACAAGAATTGAAGTTGTCTAATAGAGTCTTTGGTGGTATTTACTTTCCCACCCTGAAACAGAGCAAGTTAAAATTTTTATCAGATGTATAAATCAGACATTAGTTATATACTATGGTTTTTTAATTTAGGTATAATCCAGTTTGGGTGCTCCTTGTTTGATAATCAACACAGAAAAAAAATTAAATTCCTGTCTTAATTTGGATTTATTGAACCCTTTCCAACTGTAGAGCGCAGCTCTATAAGGACTTTGTTAGAAACAGAATTCTGTTGCGATAAAGAAAGTCTATAAATCATTACTAACAGGAGAACCTGAGTCTGTGGTGATCTGTTCTATAATTTCAGCCTTATGATTTTACACTGAATATGCTTAAGTTCTCAGACTCAGTTTTCTAATCTGAAAAATGGGGGTGAAATACCTAAATAAAAATATTCCTGATGGTGATGTCTAATAGTTACTAAATGCTTGCCCTGTACCAGGCAATACCATAGATAGGTACAATGTTCTGTCTGTGAGGTATAAAGAAATTATTTGACTTGTTTTTTAGATCTAGTATTCTTTTAACTTTTAAAGGTGTGTTTATTGATTTTAAAGAGAGAGAAAGGGAGGGAGAGAGAGAGAGAGAGAGAGAGAGAGAAAGAGAGATACACATCAATTGGTTGACTCCCATACATGCCTCAACTGGGGACTGAACCTATAGCCTAGGTATGTGTCCTGATCAGGAATCAAACTTCCAACCTTTTGGTGCAAAGGACGATGCTCCAACCAACTGAACTGCACCATCTGGGGCCAGACCTAGGTCTTAATGTAAGAAAGCCATGCATGGATCTGCCCCCATAAACTCACAGGTGCAAATCAGAGTGACTGTGTCTAGCTGGCTAGAGCCAATGAATGTATAAATCAGTATATCATGTCAATTGAGTTTACTTCAATTCTCTGTCCTCCGTGGTGAAAATACTTTTCTCATACAATGCCCGGGCCAGCCTGTGCTGGGAAGGTTGTTTCCCTCACCACCTCCTCTGTGGTCCCGAGCACCTGTGTCGCGACCCTCCTCTTACTGCACCGTGACTACTGCACTGGGTGCTGCTCTGAGGTGAGACCACAGCGCACAGTGGGTCTTCTCCATATGCCAGGCACACACCAGAGTCTCCACAAATACTTATTAAAGGAGTGAATGGATAAGTGAATGAATGCGTGAATAAATGACTGTTCCTGTTCACACGTGGGATGGAGCAAAGTGCTGCTCTTACAGCCCAAGTGAATGAAGCTAAATAGGGGCTTGCTGTGCTGGTGGTGGTGGGCAGAGGGAAGGCTAGCTTTGCGCTCCCCCTGACTGCCAGGCAGGAGGGGCACGCCGCTCTGCGATTTGCAGCGTGCTCTGCTCAGGCGTCTTTCTGGGGGAAGAGGTCTTTAACGAGGACCGAAATCGTGCTGCCATACTCACCCTCCTTGAGCATTTTCTCCCTTAATTTCTGCTGCAGTCTGCTTTGGTGGTCTTCTAATTCTAGTTCTTGAGCCCTAGGGATGAGAAGGCATTCAAACCTTATAATACTAGAGATTTGTGTAGACACATTGACAACAAATAAGCCCGTTGACAGAAGCCACAGTGTTCTTTTTTCCTTATTAAAACTGGAATATCTTTAAATGGAAAGTGCTGCTGCTGTGGGGGCCATCGAAGGTGCCGAGAAGGATTGCCCAGACATGCTGAACTCAAGAGACGATGGGGAGCGGCTGAAGGTGGAGCTGTGCTGCCAGCATGTTTTCGGAAAGCCATTCATGCTACCTTTTCCTGAAGGATCATAAAGAAATGACTAGACTAGTCCAGGGGGTTGGGGAGCAATGACAGTCTGAAACTCTTCTCTCTTTGGGAGGCAACATGGCTTCCAGCATCACCTCTAACCACTTCCAAATCTCTGATTGTGGTGGATAAGAAAACAAGAAAGCAGAAACAGGATGCGGTGCTTTGTCTAGGCAGAGGCAATAAAACTCAGACAATTATCTGGTTGTAGGAGCTGGGGAAAAAAGAGTCAGTGATGCTTTGTAGTAGTCAAGCTAGGTTGCTGGGGACTCCGTGTCTCCACTGAGAAGAACAGCAAACTCAAGAAATGAAGTTAGTCCGAGGGCAGGTCAGCTTGGAACTTGACATTTGAATGCCTGGGAATATACCAAGTATGTCACAGAGTGTGTGCAAGCTCCCCACATGCTGGGCCGTGTGGAGCTTCTCAAACCTTTAGGAATGCAACTCTGGAGTTCTTGGGAGAAGTGAGGACCACAGACAGAGGTGGCAAGGGTCAGAGGTGGTGGTGGAAGTCATGATACCCCTAAAAGAGGGACGCTAGAGAAAGAAAAGTTTTGGAGACAAATGGTTTGGAATGCTTACATTGAGAAGCCAAACGAGAGTTGCAGCCAGGGAAGAAGCAAGTAAGACGCTGGAAGGATAAAGTAAGAAATGCAGCGTCACGGAACCCAAGAGCAATGTTTTGAGAGAGAAGAGAGACGTCAAGCATGTTCACTGCTACAGAGACATTGAAGAGGTGAAGCTTAGACTATGTCCGTGGCTTTGACATGGTGCCACCCGCTCCCCAATCCACCGCAGCTTACGTGTGTATCTGCTGTAGAGCCTGGGTCCCTTTGCTATACTCTATTGTTGCTCTCATTATTTTTACTACTTCTGCTACTTGGCCAAAGGTCCCTGCCTTGTTTAACCTTTTGTTATTAACACTGAACTTCTCTTGGTCCAACGTGGTAACCAATGGACTTGAGCCTCTCGGATCTTCCCTTAAGAGAGAATTTTCTGGGAGGAGTGCAATGAGCTGACTGCTGCTGCAGAGACCATTCAATGTCATGCTGAGACCACACTGTCCCCTTGCAGGTCCCAGACAACAGCAGTACTAGATAGAGCTGGGCCATTCCACCCAACGTTGGACTCCTCTGTGGGCCATCTTCACTCCGGCGTGCCCCCGGCCTCGCTGACACTTTCTCAGGGCTCTGCTGTGGCCTAAGGCTCCTCCTGCCCAGTTCTCCTTCCTTTCCCTGCTCCTTTCACCGGTCTTAGGACTGCAGTGGGGCACGAAGCATCCCCCCTGCCCCTGCCACCTTTCCCCTTCGTCCTTCACAGGCATATTCCTAATACATCTCTTGTACTTCGATTCTGTCTTGGCCTCTGCTTCCCAAAGAACCCGCATGGACATTTCCCTTGTTCCTCCAGGTCTATCTCCAAACGAAAACCTACCCTTTTACAAAGCTCCTGCCTGCCTTTGTCTAGCTCACACGCCCAAGCTCCTCTCTTTGACCCCTTTGGGGAGAGAAAGTGCCCCGAGTGTGCTAACAGGAAGCCCCAGCCACTGGGCAGCAGCCGCAGCAGCCCGTGCCTCTGTGACTCCCAGGTCGACCCGATGCAGACGGCAGACGGCTCCTTATACAAGCCTCCGTGGGGCTCTTGCCGTGTTTTCTTATTACTGTTTTGCTATGTGTTTGCTTGTCTGCCTCCCCCGAAACCCCAAAATCCTAGAAGATAGGGACTGTGGCCTCTTTCATCTTTATTTCCACAGTACCCAGCACAGTTACTGGCACCCAGAATATAATATGTTTCATACGTTTTTGCTGAATGAACTTTATAATTCAGGCCTGGCCCCAAAGGCAGGTGCTATGGTTGTGTAAAACGGGCTTTGTAGTCAGGTCGCCATGAACAAATTACTTGGTATGTGAGTTTCAGCATGGGCATCCACTTAAAAAATAGTGATAGGGAAAACAATGACTATAAATGACCCCGTGTTCCCTATTCCTAGAATTTTCTTCCATGGTAGTGGAGCTCAATGAGTGTAACTCCTGGCCTCCTCCCCCAGTCCCCTCCGTTACCCACTCTCATCCCAAAGAGGGTAAATTTGGAGAGACTAGACTAAGTAAACTTAGCTTGCACCCTTTCTCTCCCTGGGATCAGCCCGCCTGCAGCAGACGCGTGTTCTTGATTGCACGGAGCCTTGCCTTGGGCCTAGGGCAAGGTTCCCCAATCTCGACACTATTGACACGTTAGGCTGGATAATTCTTAGTTGCTGGTGAGAGGGGTGTCCTGTGCATTGTAGAATGTTTAATAGCACCGTTGGCCTCTACTTACTAAATGCCAGTAACACCTCTTAGTTATGACAAACGAAAATGTCTCTGGACACTGCCAAATATTCCCTGGGGAGGCGAGATCATTCCCAGGTGAGACCCACTGGTCTAGTGTAAAAGTTCAGTCCTTAAGAAGTAAACGGTCCTTGCCCTGGCTGGTTTGGCTCAGTGGACTGAGCACTGGCCTGCAAACCGAGTGGTCGCCGGTTCAATTCCCAGTCAGGGAACGTTCCTGGGTTGCAGGCCAGGTCCCCAGCTGGGGGCATGCAAGAGACAACTGATTGATGTTTCTCTCCCATTCTTTCTCCCTCCCTTCCTCTCTCTCTGAAAATAAATAAAAAAAATCTTTAAAAACCAAGAAGTAAGTGGTCCATTACATTTTGTGATAAGTATGTCTAATTCTGTAGTTTGGTTAGTGTCATGGGTTGAATGGTGACCCCAAAAGATATGTCCACGTCCCAGCCTCTGGAACCTGTAAATGTGAACTTATTTGAAAAAAGGTCTTTGCAGATGTAGTAGATATAATTAAGTTAAGGACCTTGAGGTAAGAACACTCTGGATTATCCTAGTGGACTCTAAGTCCAATGACAAGCGTTCTTATAAAAGACAGAAGAGGAGAAGACACAGACACACAGAGAAGGTCACGTGAAGACAGAGGCAGAGACTGCAGTGGTGCAGCCACGAGCCAAGGGATGCCCAGAGCCAACAGAGGCTAGACATGCAGAGGCAGCATGGCTTTCCTAACATCTTGATTCAGACTCCCTCTCCCAGAACAGCGAGAGAATAAGCTTCTGGTGTTGTAAGGCACACAGGTGGTGGTGATTTGTTACTCTGGCCCTAGGACAGTAATACAGATAACATTCACCTGGGCTCTCATGTTTAGCCAAGCCATTATCAGTAATAAAGGTGATCTTTAGGTTTTCATCGATTGACTTGGTCGGTCTTCTCACATGGTTCAGCACCCAGCCAGGGGAGAGGAACAGAATTCATTAGACCTCTTCACAGACCTGCCCCCCAAAATTACCTCTCAGGATCGGGATGAAACAAAATGAAACAGCATAAGTGAAAGCACCCAGTACAATTTGTGACACTTAATTGTTTTATATTAAATGTTACTCTCTTTCTCCTCAGAATGGTGACAGGAATTGTGACCTTCCACTTGGTCAGAGTGTATTGAGATCCATCTCTTCTTTCTGATCTCCAAAGCGGACTGCAACCCCTCATTCAGAGAGGACAGCCAGACAGATCTCAGTCCTTCAACCCGTTAAAGCCACAGGAAGTGCCCAGGCAGCTCTCACCAAGCCTTTCCCGTGGTTCACGTTCAGAGGCCAGAGACATGCACCATTGCAGGTGGGTCCCCTGGCCCGGGGAACAGGAATGGATTGAAAATACTTTTTCCAAATGCCCTCCAGCTCCAGACTCATTACCTGAAATTTATTTTAGCTATAGGACTTCACAGAGAGAATAGACAACTGAAGATTCTCGGCGCTAATGCCAGCATGATATGCAAGACATCAAATATCAATTTGCCTCAATCACGGTTCTGTATGCACAAGAAGAAAAAGCCTGGGACAGCAGCCTAGGAGGCTGAGCGCCCCCACTCCCGCCCCGCCCTGCGTTTAGGACTCGCTGTTGTCTGTGTTGCCTGACTTACATGATCAGTAGCTCCGACTCATATCGCATTAATTTATTCTTCTCCAGAACCAGCTTAAACCATTCCTGCAAAAGCTGTGCTTCATCCTGTGTGTCTGAATCTGCTTAAGAAATCAATGACAAATGGGTTAGATTGGCGTTTCTCTCCACATGATCAAACTGCTTTGGAGCTACTTTAACAGACCGTGTTTGTAGCGAAAAGGGCTCAGCAGGCAGCAGCTCCCTGATGGCCTGTTGATGCCTCAGGGTCAGGGACTTGGCAAATAAAACCCACCTGTGCATTCTCTAAGGGAGGTCCTCTTTGATGTTTAGGGCGTGAATCCTTCAGTTCCAAGGTCATATACCCCTGATAATGTCCTGCTGCAAATGACCCTTCTCCTGTGTACTTGTATGTTCTCAGTAAAACTTCTAAATGTTTGTGTATCACATCCTTCACCCAAGAAAATCCTAATAACACTGCCAGTTACTATTTCCTTCTCCTCCTTTTTCTCCTCCAGAATGCCCACTGAGTGCCCAGGTGGGGTGTGGCTTCCTCCACGGAGCAGAGAAGCTCGTACCACATTTGGTCATAAAGAAGTGGTAACTGGCATTTAATTTGTTTGCAAATGAAAAGGCAAATGATGTTGGGGTGGGGGTGTGTGCTATTAGCTTTCAGACTCATAAGGAGAAAGTTATATCCATATATTCTTATAACTTAGATTATGTACGATCTTTATTAAACAGAAAAATAATCATGAGAAAATAGACACTGCTTTCAGATATTTAATATTAGATGCTAAATGTCTGGATACCATAATGTTAAAATCTGGGCATATTTGAGAAGTAGCAACATGGAAATGGCCTTCTAGAATTTTCACCCTGAAATGAGAATACAAGCTGTCTTGCAAAGCCATAGCCATTCTAGAAGGATTCATACTGGAGGGTCCGGTAGGCAGAGCAGGAAACAATGCAGACAAAATATGTGCGCCTTTGGGCAAGTTGTTTAACTTTTGGAGCCTTTGCTTCTTCACTGGTTAAACTGAACAATTAGCTACACAGCTAATATAATAATAATAACGAGCTACTATTTATTATGCAGGTACTACGTGCCAGTCAATGGGCTATGTACCTTATAAGCAGCATCTCATTTAACCCTCGAAACAAACTCACCAGTAGACTCGCTTACTATCACCCCTTGACAGCTTAAGGAACAGAAGTGAAAGAGCTTACCTCGCCTGGCCTCGCAGCAAGGAAGTGGCAGGGCCGAGCTTGAACTCCAGTGAGCCTCGTCCTACCCCTGTGCTTTCCGCTGCATGTGGGGCACTCCCTCCTCTTCCTCCCTCCCTCCCTCTCTCCTTCTCATAGCGTGTAAGGTAAGTAGTGCCTCCAGGACATTGCCTTGCACACAATATAGCAAGTCACCCATAAAAACAGGTTCCCTTTTCTCCCTGTCTCCTTGACCACCTTTTTATTGATAGGGAAAATGGGGTCCAGAGAGATTTGCAATGCCCCAAATTATATATTTAGTCACTGTACGGACTGGTGCTGCAATGCAGATCTTAACTTCTGGTGAATTCATTCATTCACTCATTCATTCATTCATTCATTCATTCATTCAACAACCCGTATTTATGAAATGAGTGTTGAGAACTGCCTTAGGTATTGGGGCTACAGTGATATATAATGCTGCATATTACAAGAAATTTGAAGATAGTAAGGCACAGTACCAGCCAAAAAGTGTATTTACTGTTAGATAGTCTTTCCGGTCAGATGGGCACAAAGAGCTAGAACAAAATAGAACATGAGAAAACTGTCCCTTCAGCAAAGCAGCAAGAAAGGGCTCTGGGAATAAAAAGATAGAAGGGTTTTTCAGGTCAGGGCACGAGGATGGGCTTCCCAAGAAGGCAGCGTTTGAACTGGGAGGCTGAAAAATGGACAACACTTTGAGAGGAAGTCATGAGGATGGGGGAGGACTTTTACAGAAGAGGGAATGGTACAAGCAAAGATGAGGGGATGGGAGAAGGTGGTGGGTACAGAGATTGGGAAGGGCTGAGGAGGCATGGGGGCGGTGGGTGATAAGCCTGGGGAGTGTATGATGAGCTCACCATGGAGGCCCCTGAGCATCCCACTAAGGCTCGTGTATTTTGTTCCGCAGAACACAAAGGGACCCTATGGGTGGTGCACAGGAGAATGATACGTGAAGTTCTACACAGGAAGGATTAAACGGGGAGAGAGGGCAGGGAAATAAGTAAGATGTTAGTCTTTCTTACATTTCTTGACTGACTGAATAAATGAATGAATGAGTGAACACACTTATAAGCCTGTTGAGCTCCAATGTCTCCCAAGTGCTGTTTGTGGTGCGGAGGGACAGAGATAAACAAGCACTGATTCCAACTCTTTGGGAAATTGGGGGCTTGCAGTCCAGGGGGTAAAACCAACACTAAGTGGCCTAATAGAATATGACATGCCCCTTGCTATGTAACACCGAAGAGAAGCAACTAATCTGGTATGGAGGAAGTGGGGGACAGCCACGGAGAGGACACAGCAGGTGAGCTCTGTCTAAATGGATGAATAAGAGTTTTCCAGGGAAAGACGGAAACCAAGAACGAGGCATTCCAGGACATGTTGATGAGCAAAGGAACGAAGTATATAGACTGGGAATCATATATAACATAGAAGTTAAGAGCATGTATTTTAACTCTGACCTGGGATCAAACCTCCATTCTTCTACCTACCACTGTGTGGGCCTGAGCACTTACCATAGCCTCCCTGAACCTCAGTCTCCTCCTCTGGTATGAAGATGCAGTGGGACTGTCCCCACAAAGAACTTAATCCGGCTCTGGTACATAGTATAAGTTTAATAAAGGGTAATGGTCATAATTCAAGTAATATAATATGTGTCATGGAGGAGCCCTTAGGAGTCATCTGTTCCAGCCATAGAGATATGGAGGAACTCCCGGCATCACCCACTCCTTCCACTGATGGCAGAATTCCTTGCTGTCTAAGAAGCTCACTGCAGGGCACTGTACTCTAAGTACTGAAAACTTCTTTCTGTTGGAATTTGATGGGTTGGCTGCTAGCCACTGAGTTCAGGTTTGCCCTCTAGAGGAACACAGAAAATACATACTGTCTATTTTACATGAAAGACATTCGGGCCTTTGAAGACAGGTCTCATGATCCCCCTCAGTGTTCTTTGTTTCAGAGTCAGCACCTCCAGGTTATTTATCATTTTGTCGTAGAGGGCCACCCAGCCCTGCTTGCCCTTAATTTTCCAAGATACATCTTAAGGAAAATGAAGAATCAAAATATCAACAGCCCAGAGTGGAGAGGCCCTCTCACACCTTCGCCCCGTGCCCTGGGGTGGCAGGAGTCTGTTCTGCAGCCTCATCTTCACTGGGTTCTAACCAGCTTGCAAATTGAATGTGGTCTTTTCACCCCAGTGGTGGTGATTAACTCCGACCAATGGCTTTATGTTCTGTTTATGCAACTGATCTTTTTCTTAATCTAATTCAAGACTTTCTATGCATCTTGTTAAATATCTTGTTGATTTTGTTCCATCAAGCGGAAATCTTTTAAATATTTTATCCATCTGACACATTTTCCTAGATTTGGGATTTCTGCGGCATTGATAAATGGCCATCCTGTACCTTTATGTGATGTTGAAAAACAAAACGTCGGATGGGACTGGACCAAGAACAGAGCTATCCTACCCACTGAGGGACCTTTCTCAGCCCTTTGGTGAAATGGCTCTATAGACTCTAAATGCATCCAACTGGTATGATCCAGCCCACATTTCCATACCTTGTCTGTTAGGCTGTTATAGGAAACTTTGGCAACACAGTAATTTCACGATGTCTCCCATGTCCACTGGCACTCCAAGCCTTGCAACCGCACTCAGAAAAGGACATGACATTTGTTTTTCACAACTTCTCAGTAAACACCAGTGGTTCCTTAGTAATCGCTAAATGTCTTTCTAAATATTTACAATTTTTAAAATAATCCTATCTGGAATTTTGACAAGGGTTCAGAATTCATGTTTCTTTCCCATGCAAAAAGCAGAAAATGTACTCATCTCTAGTCTTTTGGCTCTGGGCTTCTTCATGAGCTTTCAAAGACTGAGGTTATACCTGCAGGTTGGTTGGTTGATTTGTTTTCAACACCAGCGGGTTACTTCGGTTTGTTCAACAAATTCTGATCGACTAATGCCACGTCCAAACCTCTGCTCTATGTATGTATATACCATCTTTCACTGGGGCTTAGAAACCTGAATTCATTGCTCTCCCGCTTTTACTCACCTATCCAGATCCAATTTCCTCTTCTAGACAGTTGTTTAACATTTCTAGATTGAGGACCGTTTGCCTCGATAAAGAAAACAGAAAAGCAGAGGGCTGAGAATTCTGCGGCTCCCCATCGCGTTACATGACACCATCTGCCTCAGCCGGGGCCTATCCTTCCCTTGGTCCCAATCCAGAAGAAACAGCACTATTTTGCTGTCTTTAGAGTGTTTTTTGTTGTTTGTCAGATTCAGCCTCTTTGCTACATTATACTCACAGGCTCTAGCCAGGCTTGTATCCGGGATCACATGTCCTCTTTTCAATCTTCCTTATGTGGCCTTCTAAAATCTGGTCCATCAGAGCGCTCCCTGTGCCTCGCACCGATTTCTACTGATGCTGGACTCAACAGACACGAGTTGAACGGAATTAACTGATTTAATTTTGTTTTTTCAGTGGAGTAATTTGTAATTTTATAGCCTGCAGTTCATTTTTTTAGAGCCTTCTTTTCCTCAGTCAAAAATCTCTTTTGGGGGTCTTTGAACAAGGACTCATGTGCTGATTCCTAGGAAATCTGCCTTTCCCAAGCACTGGGTACAGCGACGGCCGAGGCCAGCCTGGTCTTGCCCTCCACTCCACCGCTGCGCTGAGACTTTGCTCCACCATTTCCATCAGCTCGCTGCCACCCACCAGATAGCTTCCTTCGGGGTCCTGATGAAGCCTAGACCAGCACTGCCCCTCATGTAGCTGCGGCGCAGTGAGTGGCAGAGGGCCTGGGCTTTGAGATCGAGCAGACCTGGCTTAGCCACTTAGGAATGTGTGAACTTGGGCAAGTAACCTTGCAACTCTCCACCTGCGTCCCTTCCTGTGAAAGACAGGGATGATGATGGTACCTGTCTCATAATTGGTTATGGAGATTAAATGAGCTGATGCATGTAAAATGCTTCCCAAAGAGGCTGCCACATAGTAAGCATTCAGTAAACTGTACTGTTGCTCTTAGTACTTGTTTCTTCCAGTGTCTACTTCTATATACCGTACTTTGCTGAATATAAAGCGCACCCACGTTTTTGGCCCAAACTTTCAGGGAAAAAAAATCTCTGTTTTTAATTTTTTAATTCAACTACTTATTTATTTATATTTAGATATTTGTTTTTTTTGTATTATCAAGGGTATTGTTTTGTACACAGATATTGTTATTGCTTTCTAGAGTTATACTTTTTAACTCACAAGCATAAATAAAAGAATTAAAAACATTTATATAGATATGGAATTAATACTACCCATGTATAATGTGCATCCTTATTTTTCTCTCAAAAATTTGGGCAAAAAAATATGCTTTAGACACGGCACAATACAGCAGTTCTGTGTGGATTATTTTCTGTTCACCTTTCAAACTCAGCTAAAATATAATCCCTAACTTGATTAACACATGCCTAAACTTTACCTTGTAACTTCACTTGAGGTTAATAAAAGCCCTTGAGTAATTCTCTTCTTTTGCGCCCCCCCCACCCCGCCCCCAATGCAGCAGTCACTTGGCTGGCTGGGTCAGCAGCACCTTCTGGGAAAGACTTGAGTGCTCTGTTCCTACATGGACCGTTGGCTCAGCCACACCTGCATCTGGTCCCGTGGCTGCTGTTGAACTGAAAGCCTTTCCAGGGCAGGCATGGGACTCCTACACCTGGGAACCAGAATGCAGCTAGAACGGTACTGCCAGAAGGCAAGCAGCCCCTGGCTGTGACTAGAATGGCTCAGTCACCTAGCCCTCACAGCCACCGCTGCTTGTGTTTGCCATTGACCGGCTCTTCATTAGCTCCCATGTACGCATACCACGCTTTTTCCTAGACAAAATGCAAGGTTTCTGCTCGCCCGGGTGAAGCAAAGTGATCAAAACTCAGCACAATACAACTTTTTATTAATGGAGTTATTTAAACTGACCCACTCTTCCCCAAGTGAGCTCTCAAAAATACAAAGCAAATTTGGTTACTCCCTACTGAAATTCTCCAATTACGCTCCACAGTCAAGTTTGGACCACCTAGCCTGACGACGCTGAGTCCTTGCCTGCATTACAAGGACTTGCACTTAATGGTCAGTAACTCTTTTCCCTATGAATAATAACACTACGTGAACAATCTAGGCTTTCAAGTCACGGCCTTTTTACCATTTTCTTTTGTTGGTAATGCTGAATACTTCTCTGATTGTGTATTAGTGGTTTTGGTTTTCGACTATCGAATTCTTTAGATGTGATTTCCTGCCTCCTTAGAATCTGTGAGAAGTCCTAATTTGGTGTTTGCTGCAAATCTGTCGGTGCCTTCAACATCTTCACTGATGATCTGGGGCATAGAAGGGCATTAAAGTATACTGCAGCCAGAGCTCTCAGCAGCACCGTGCAGGGCATCTCCCCAGAATGGCTGGGTTTCAGCCTTTGTCCCTTGTTCTCTGGCCTCTGGTCAGCTCTTAGCGCCTGTGCTCGTCCACAGGCCTATTCCATTTAAATCTCTGGCCAGGCCTTCTCTACCCAGCACTCTGGGTACGTTGACTTCCCACAGGTGCCTTCCATGTGACGGTGATAACCCAGAAAGCTGCAGTGCGGGTCTGGCCTGATCCCCCCTCGACGAAGCCAGGCTGCTGGAGGGAAACTCATGGTTCCATTCATGGGGCCAGAGGCTGCAGCCGAAACACAAAAGATCTAGTGTCCTTCCTCTTTTAAACACTTTTTTTGTTTGTTTGTTTTGCTTTTAGCTACATATCTATTCATTATAAATAAAGTTTTTGATTTAGAATATTATTGAAATATTATACTGTATGTAGTCTTCTAAAACTTGCTTGTTTTGAAGTCCATATTATGTTTCTAAACTGTACCCATGCTGCCATCCATTTTCACTGCTGTGTGTGTAATATTCAGTTGTATATGCCGCAGTTAGCTGTCCCGCAATTTATGCATTGCCTGTTAATGGGTATCTAAGTTGTTCTTAGTGTTTTGCTTTTATGAAAGATGCTGCTGTGAACGTTCTTGTATAAATTTTCTGGTCCATGCAGGCAAGAGTGTCTCTGAAATATACTCTTAGGAATGAAATTCTGGACTACTAAGGTATGCAAATATTCAGTTTCGCAGCATGAAGTCAAATTATTTTCCAAAGAGCTGTGACTCTTTACATTCCCAACAACATTGAATAAAAGCTCCCCCTATTTCTCATCTTTGCCAAACACTTAGTCTTATTATCACATGTTTATAAGTTTTGATAATTTAATAGTTTAAAAAAGTTTCTCATTGTAGTCTTAATTTGCATTTTCCTAATTACTCATGAGTATTTTATTGTGAATGTATGTTTATATCATTTGCCTATTTTTATATTGAGTTGCTTGCCTATTTCTTACTGACTTATGAGTTCTTTACATATTACAGAATATTTTTTTATTTTATTTGTTGCCAATATATTTTCCAAATGAGTAGGTTGTCTTTTCCTTTATAGTGTTATAGAATACCAAGTTGAGGTCAAAAAGATTTTTGTTAATTTTTCAGTTTAATTTTTCATATTAAAGTCTTTGAGATATTTATTTATATAGCATAAGATAAGACTCAGTTTCATTTTTTCCCATATGGAGAGCCAATTGTCCTAAAATCACTTATTTCCTGTGATCTGCAATGCTACAGCAGAGTCACGTTGGGTTTTGATATATGTGAGATTATATCTGGACCTTTTGGTGGCTTTCAGAGAAGTATTAAAATTGACTTCATAAAAGTTGTGCACACTTTTTGTTAGATTTACTCTTAGGTATGTTTTTATGCTAATGTTAGTAATATCTTCTTTGTTATTTTTTTTAAATCCTCACCCAGGACATGTTCTTTGATTTAGAGAGAGAGGAAGGAAGAGAAAGAGAGAGAGAGAGAGAGAAACATTGATGTGAGAGAGAGACATCAATCAGTTGCCTCCTGTACACACCTGGACTGGGGTTGGAACCTGCACCCTAGGTGTGTGCCTTGACCAGGGATCGAACTCACGGCCTTTTGGTGTATAGGACGACGCTCCAACAAAGTGAGCCACACTGGCCAGGGCCATTTTGTTATTTCTGTTATTCACTTGATACGGAGATACAGAATGCAATTCTTTTTTAAATTTTGATCTTGTATTCAATCGACATCATATAGGCTCTTCTTATTTTTAATACTTTATTTGTACATTCTTTTTGGTTTTCCATGTGAATAATCCTACCCTATGGAAAAAAAATAGTTTCTTCCTTTCCAAGTTAGGTCGTGTCTTTTTCTTTGTCATACTACGTTGGCTTGGGTCTCCTGTAAACGGTGAATGGAAGACATGGTGGCGGGCATCCTCCTCATATTCCTGATTTTTAAAGAAACATGTTTAAGATTTTACGATTCAACAGTGATGCTTGCTTCAAGGTTTTGGACTGTGTCCCTCAAATTAAGAACATTCTATTGTGTTTTATTCCCTTTTTGCTAAAAGTTTTTGTCCCAAATGAATATTGGATTTGTCAAATGATCTTTTCTGTTTCTATTAAAAAGACCATATGATTTTCCTCTTTAGTTTCTTAATATAGTGATTGTTAAATCACCCTGAGATTGCCACATTTTGAAATTAAGTTACATGTTCATTATATTCTTGTATCTTTTTGAATCTTTGGTATACTGTGGTTATGTCTGCCCCTTTCATTCTTAATTTAGTTATTTCTGTCTTTTATCTTATTTTTAAAATCAATTTAAAAGATTGTCTCTAGTCTTTTATTAGTCTTTTTAAAGAACCAGTATTTGACTTGCTTGATCCTCTCTATTTTATCTCTATAGCATTTGCTTCTGCTCATATATTCATTATTTTCTTTCTTTAGACTTATTTGTTTCCCTCTTCTAAATTAAGTTGGACACTTAGCTCATTAATTTTCAATGTTTCTTCTTTTCTAATAAAAGTATTTTAGGCAGTACTTCTAAGAACCACATTCGCTGCACCCCACAAATTTGATCTACTGTTTTACTTTTCTTATTTAGTATATTTAAATTTCCAACTATTTTAAAAATATCTACTTTTTCTTTGATTCATGAGAAATATATATTTTTACTTTCTATATTCATGGTTTTAAAAAATATCTTTTGGCTATATTGTTTTCTAAGTTAATTACGTCGTCGTGTAGAATGGAGTCGGTCTGATACAGATTCCCTGGGATTTACTTTGTGAACTTATGGTCAAATTTTAGTAAATCACCATGTGAAGTTGAGAATATACATTCTCTAATTTGAAGGTGCTGGGTTTTTTAAATGTCCATTAAATTAATGTTATTCGTTGTATTCAAGTTTATACTAATGCTTTTTGTCTGCTTGACTATCATTACTTGAGAGGTATACTAAATTCTCCTGTGATGACAGTAGGAATTTTTCCCTCTGGTTTCATCATTTTTGGGTTTTATGTATTTTGAGCCTTTTATAGTCAATACATACTCATCTAAAACTGTCATACTTCTTGAGGAGTTGATCATTTTAAAATAATGTGGTGATTCTGTTTATTCCTAACCATGGCTGTGGCATTAAAGGCTGTTTTACTGCTTTTAATATAATTACTCCAGCTTTGGTAAGTTAACATACATTTCGCCATCCTTTTCCTTAAAAACTTTCTGTGTTTTATATGTGTCTGCTAAGCAGCATATAATTGGGTGTTGTTTTGTTTATTAACTGTCATTACTATTACTGAGATTTTTGGGCTTATTTCTTTCATCTTTCTTTATGCTATCTTTTAATCCTTTTTTCTATACTTTTTTTATTGCTATTTAGGATTGAGTTAGAATTTTTGTTTGGCTGATTATTTTTTTCTTATTTCTTCTCCCTCTGTTTTCCCAAACTGATTTGGAATTAATACATTTTATTTCTATTTTTTCAGTGATTACTTAAAATTTAAGTAGGCATTTTTAATACCTTGGCAAAGTCTAAACTAAATCGACACCTTAGCTTACTTTTAACCAATACAAGGATCCTGGAAGACAACCTCTAATCATTCAACTCCCAACTTACATCTATTTTATATTTTTATTTTTTAAAGTTTTTTTCTTTTTAAAAAACCAATTCCAGAGAATGGGTAAGGGAGGGCAAAGAGTTGAACAGAAACATCAATACAAGAGGAGAAATACTGATGAGAGAGAGAAACATCAGTTGCTTCTTGCCCATGCCCTGACTGGGCATGAAACCCATTACCTAGGTATGTGCCCTGACTGGAAATCAACCCTGTTACCTTTCAGCTTGCGAGATGATGCCCATCCAACTGAGCCATACCAGCCATGGCCCAGCTTCTATCTATTTTAGTGACAACATATCTTTTTTATATATCATAGCAGGAAGGTCCTGATGTTAAGTTTGACTATGGTTAAAGTTGGTTAAGTTTAAGGTGGTGTTGCCGGTTCACTTTTACAGTGTTTTTCTGCTTGCTCATTTTTATATGCAGTTTTCTATTTCTTTAAATATTTCACACATAGACATAGAATATTCCACATTTAGTAATTAATATAGCTGACGGTCTTGGTCATTTAAGTGTGTTGTTTTTGTTGACTCTCATTCTTAGTGACTGACTTCCCTGTGTTTGGGGTGATTTTAAAAATTATTATTATTATAAGTTCATAGTTTATTGAACTTAATCTGTCAGGATTCTGAGAGTCCAAACTGAGGCATGGTTTCTTCAGAGGATCTATAACTGGTCTGGGAGAGCGAGAGACTTGGCTTTCCGGGGGGACCTCAAGGTCAGCACCTTAACTTTTCGTCAGTTCCAAGGCTTAGACTCTAAAACTACAGACGCTTACTCCCAAGGCCACCCGGATTTCTGCTTTTGTGCTTGCTTCTTACGTGGCACATGTAACTTTCAACATACCTTCTTTCTTCTTCTTCTTCTTCTTCTTATTGTCCCTCAGAGATGTATCTCCCTTACTCCAGAACATAGCAATGTTTTTTAAAAGAATGCCTGTAGTGAATGGGTTTTTGTAGGGTCTCGCCCACGATTCTGCTCCTCTGAGGAGCAGAATCTTATGAACCTCATTCTGGGTCTGCGGCTCAGGCAGCCACCTGGTTATTTGGGTTTAAATATTTTTTTTCCAGGTAAAACCATTATGATAGTGTTTTTCAAACCTGAGAGTCACAAAATTAATTGTATGGGTTATAACAAGCACTAAAAGTGGGACAGAATAGGAAGTTCCAGCCTTTCATGGGGAACTTCAGTATTATTTCTTGAAACATTTATTCTATTATACATTTATGTGGACTAACTTGTAAGATAAAATGTACTTTTTTGCTGCTCTCACAGTCATTTTCTGTGTGTGACGCAGTGCTCTAAGGCACAGAAGCTTGAGGCCTCAAGGTCACGGGGACCCATGCAACGTAAAGGACCCAAGTCTTCCTCCAGAAGAGACGCTCACTCTTGCCTGCGCTGGACCCATCACTGAGTTTCCACCCGGCGGCTGCTGTGGCTGGAAACAGATAATTGGCACTTGAGTGAGGCAGTCTGCCACAGATGTTGAACGTCCCCGTGTCTTTGCTGAGTGTATCGAACTGCAAAACCTAACAGCCCTCCTCTGACCCTGAACCATTTCTACAACTAGTCAGGGAGGCAATTCCGAGAAGTGGCTGCGGAGGACACTGCAGCAGGCCTACTACGAAACTGCTCCCTGCGAAAGGGGGACTGGCTCGTTTGCCGCTTGCTGGAAAAGCTGCTGCGTTCTTTGCCCCGAGTTTCTTGGTTGTGGCACAACCCACTGTGCGCACAGCTACCCTCTGAGCCTAGTAGGTCACACCACAGGGCTTGGGGACAGGGTAACGTAGCATGTGGCCACTCCTGCTGCTTGCTCTGCCGTGAGTGACGAGCTCCCTGCTGGGATGCAGTGCACCTCAGTGTTCCCTTCGGTACCTGACCAGCTGTGGCAAACCTACCCCAATGGGCTGCTTGCTTCGCCACCGACTTTGCAGAACACCTTACTCCTGGCCATTCTCCGTGAGGCTGGAGTTCTTTCCTGACCATATTCTATTGTATTATGTGGTAAAATAATGTTACCTGAGTTTCCAGTTTTATGGCCTCCCTGTATTCATACAGTCAGATTCCTCCAGGATCATAGAAGGACCTCAGCCCTTCCCCTGCTCTGCTGACCTTTGAGAACACAGCCACCAGCTGCTCACGATGGCTGGCAAGCCCTGGACTCACTGCCTTTCGGCACAGGCAGGGCACAAGTCACCGTGGAAGGTTACCCAAAGGACGTGCACTCCCTGAAATCTGTCCCCAAATTATGGCAGAGAGGCATGCCTCAGAGCCAATGTTTGGTTCTCTTTGTTAACCTGCTTTTACTGAACTATTTTCTGGGGGTGACAGCATGAGTCTACACTGAGATCCTAATATGGACCGGGCATGTGAGATTTATGTGTAATCTGTAGTTACAGAAACTAGTTTAAATCTCTTCTAGGGAGTGTAGTTACAAATGAATGTGAACAAATAAATATAATCTGAAAAATTGTTGCCCATCCAGCTGTGTTTTATAATGACAGGAGGAGGGAAGAAAAGAGGAGGTATGTTCATTGCCGCGTTATTTACAATCGTGAAGATTTAGAAGCAGTCCAAGTGTTCTTCAGCAAAATGAGTGGATGAGAGAGCTGTGGTACATTTATGCAATGAAATGCTACTTGGCTATAAAAAAGAAGGAAATTTTACCCTTTGCAACAGCATGAATGGACCTGGAGAGTATTATGAGAAGTGAAATAAGCCAGTCAGAGAAAGACAAATACCGTATGATTTCACTTATATGTGGAATCTAGTGAACAAAATAAACCAACAAACAAAATAGAAACAGACTCGTAGATACAGAGAATAGACTGACAGCTGTCAAAAGGGAGGGTTTTGGGGCTGGGTAAAAATGGTAGAGGAGTTAAGCAAAAAAAAAAAAAAAAAAGGAAGGAATTAATCTTTTTGAACATCTATTATATGCCAGGCAGGTTTTTTTTTTAGGTGTTTTACTAACATTATTTCATTTATTCTTTCTTCATATCATCCCTATAAGGTTGGTATCATTAGTACATTTTACCGATAAGAAAGTCTAGCAAAAAGGTAATTGTTATCTATTGACCGCTTTGGGATTCGAACTCAGGAGTGTCCTACTTTAATTGAATCACAGAGTTGCAGCAAGCCAACCAACAGTCTTTTCTTGCTTAGCCTTCTATTTTGGAGGCTTGTTAATCCTTGCCATTCTCTATGAATGGGATCAGGATTTAAACTCAAGAGCGTCGGACTCTAATATCTCTGTTCTTTTCAGGACTCCTCGCCATTACATTACCCAGAAAATTATTATTCCTTCTGTTCCTCAGCAGCAGTCAAGATAAAAACCACGGAGGGTAAGCCAAGCTACTTCCCTCTTCCCGGCTAGGTTTTCATTGCAATTTCTTGTTATAACGTGTGCTCCTGCTGCCACCTGCTGGCAGCCTCATACACACTGAAATTTTTTTTTGCAAACCCCTCTATGTGATGGAGGAGCTGTTTGGCAATAATAATAACAACAACAACAATAACAATTATAATAATAATAACGACAAGAAATTCAATGCAGACAACCAGCCAGTAGATGCTCCCAGAAGCTGGTAAATTCCTAAAGGAGGAATAATTCCCATACGCCTCTCTTGGGGATAAATCCTTTTTCTTTCAAAGTCATTTACAGTTTTCATTAGATTTTATCTGTCTCTACATATTGAAAGAAAGAACAAATTCTGTTATCCAGAACATCTAAATCTGAATGATGGCCTCTTGCTAAATTGGGGTATTTCATGACCCCAGCACATGACACTGACCACTGCGTTGACAACGAACAAACCCGTAGGTAAGAGGGCCTTGATTAAGAAAAATCTAAGTGGCTGGCTAAGCTTGGGTTGGCCTCCTGACAGAAGGTGGGCCCCGGGGCAATCGGGATGCTACATGTCCTTGTCCTTATTCTTGGAAGCCAGGACCAGCAGGGGAATCCATTCCATTTGGCAAGGACATCCATCTATAATACACACACACACACACACACACATTCTACAGAATATGACTTGTCTTCTGGGGCGGGATCTTGGATTTTTGTTTTTCTTGGTCTCCCCTTTCTTGACAAAATGGGGGGAAACCCTTCCCGGGGGTGGGGAAGCTTATTTCTGACCATTGAGAAAAAAGAGAAAGCAGGAATTGTTGTCACGACAATTAGGAGCTCATCAAAGCCTCATTTTGCTCATCAGCCATCATTGCCCTCCGTCCTGCACCCCCGCATGTTCTTCTAATTCAATGCCTGCCTAATGAATAACTCCAGGAACAAAAGACCCTTTCAGGCTGGCACACATAATTATTAGAGGAGACTTGCATAACCGTCGCAGGCCACTCGTGTTTTCAGGCCTGTCTCTAAATTTGGTTATTCACAACCTTTATAGCTCAATATTATTGCCTAACTGTGATCATTTTCTAATTATCCTAATAATACCTATTAAATAATTCCCATTAAATTACTTGAACCAGAGCAGCACAGGCCAGCTCAAATATAACTTAACCTAATAAGCATTGGCCATTCATTAAGCACCAGGGCAATCTCTTAAAGGGGCTGAATAGAATATTACACTGAAAAGGAATATTATTATCGCACAAATGTTATTACAAGTTAGAGTGTATTAATTTTGATGCCTGGTTTGCAAATCTTCCATATGATTTCCTTTGGGGCTGCTCTCCATGTCTTGGCTCTTTGAGTCTGTAGCCCCTGGTTGATTTGCGACTGTCACCCACACAAGGACAATCAAGGAGAAAAAAGCCCATAAACTTAACAGGGGAATTAAATTACCAAGGATGTAAAGAGAATGAATGGAATCCATCTTCTGGCCAGGTTAGCACAACGTTGAAAACACCACAAGCTGTCTGGCTTTCTTTAGCTGATAACTCAAAACAGCCTTTCTTTACATTTGGGGTGAGGGAGATTTTCAGAAGTGTTAAAAATTTGGTTTCTAGAATTTAAACCTCAAGTACTGAAGATTAGGGAGTCAATACTTTAAATGCATAGGTATATGGGTATTAACATTTTATAAAATAATATCAGGTAGCATTTATCACCTATATTCTGGGAGATACTTTGCCGACCAACACCCTTAATTGTCAAAATGACCTGGTACTGTGGAGACTATTAGCTCCATTTTTCAGAGAGAGGGATATGGGACCAGAGAGGTTAAGTGATTTCCCTAGGACCACACAGATTAAATGCAATGGAATAGCATTTGAAGTGCTCTTTGATTCCTATAATTCTACTTGCCCCGCTACTCCACACTGCCTCTCCAGCAAATGGAAACATGCCTTAGCATTGCTGGTGTATCCTTTTTATCTCTAAGGCTCTCACTGCGACCAGCGGATTCCTAAAGAAAAGTGCCAGAGCTTTCTTGATTGGGAATAAGACCAAACATCAAACAAGGGAAGATGACTGTACCAAAGTTCCGAGAATCAGCTGTAAAGACAGGCAGCGGCTCTCACTCCAAGAAGTAAGAAACAGTTACCGTTTTTGTAATGAATTCTACTTCCGATGAGTGGACTTGGGTTTTCTTCGCAAGAAAATACATAGTGTGTTTCGGGAAGAAAAGGCACAAATACTTATGAATCATCTATCCCATCCATCCCATAGTCAAGGCACTATGCTAGAGTTTCCACAGAAATTGTTTTAGCCAATCCTCGCCACGGATCCAAGAAACAGATAGGATTATCACTCTCACTTCGCAAACACAGAAACTAAGGCACAGAAGGGTAAAGTCAGATTCCAGTGCTTCCCCGCTCCCCAGAAACAAATGAACCATACAGCTGATAAAGCCAAAACCGCAGGGCCCCTCCCTTGGACGGACCCTTGCAAAGCTCTGGGAGCAGCCTGAGCGATTTTGTGGGCGTGGCATCGTGTGAGCTTCAGGTCTCACAAAATCTGGGCCTGCCCCTGTGAGTATAATCACTCTCAAATAACTGAACTTTTAAGAGAAGAGAAATGCTAACCTTGCACTATGTTGTTTAACAAGTAACACCTTTTCATGGTTGCACAGAGAGCTATGTGTTTTCAATGTTTGGTTTTTCACACTTTGCATTCACAATATAAACGGCTAAAGGCATCATGTCACAAAGCCAAAGAGACAATACTTTCCACAAACGCTAAGGACCCCCTCCAATTCACTCACCACACAGATCCTGGCTGGTTTCCCCCAAGATGTAGGTTTCTGGAAGTCAACCCTCACCTCAGAATCCCTCGCTGGCTCCTTGTTTGTTAAGGCACTTTACGTCTTGTCACGCATGGCCTTTGCAGGTGCTGCTTCCTCTGCCAGAACAATCTCCTCACCCCCCGGTTAACCCCTGTTCCTCCTCTGGTTCTCATCTTAATAGGTCACCCCTTCCAGGAAGTCCGGCCTGACTGCCCCTCCCCCAGGGTCAGTTAGGAACCCCTTGATTCTGTTTCCATGACCCCTACAGCTTGTTCCTCCTCATCTCCTATATGGGGGTTTATTTCTCTACACGTCTGTGTCCTTCAGTGGACTATAAAGTTCTCGAAGGCAAACACTGTGTCATATTCATCGTTATAGACCCACTGTCCTCATGTCCCACACATGGTAGGTCTTCACCAGATGAATTCTGTTTGGATCTGAGAATCTGAAGATATTGGTAGAATAGATACCATTTAGTGCTTTACCTGTGCCAGGCAATGTGCTCATTTTTATATAGATGTGTATATATGTAATTTGTGTGTATGTATGTATATGTGTGTATATGTATAGGTGTACATATACATATCTAAATACACACACACACACATAATTTCTTCCTCAATTCTTATATCAGCTCTATAAGGTAGGACGCTACTATTATCTTCATTTTAGAGGCGAAAACAAAGTTCAGGAAGATTTAAAACATGACTGACCCAATGTCATCCAGTGCATAAAGGGAGAAACAGGGATTTTTACTTTAAATCCAGGCTTTGAATCACTACCAACATTGCTTGAATGCCCAGATAGTTCTCCTGAATTTATCCTAAGCCCTGACTCACAAAGAACCCACACACTAGTAGGAAACCGGGTAGACCAGAAACCCAGGGACATAAGGTCCCCAGGCCTACGGGAGCCCCTAGGAATCTCAGATGGGACCGCCAGGTTGATTGTGAAAGTGTGAAGCAGTTGTGGATCTCACACTATATGTTGATGTTGACAGAGGGTGACAAAGTCTCCCTGTTTTGCCCAGCCAGGTTAGACCAGCACCGTCCTCAGACCACAGCCACGGGATCGCTCGGGAGCCTACCTGCTTCTCCTCTGAGCGCCTTCTCCAGCCTCACGCCCTGGATCTCAAAGGCCCTCTGCCGCTCCTCCACCTCCTCCAGCTGCCTCTGGATGGCCTGCAATGCCAGGGTCCTCCGTCACATGGGGGCTCGGTGTGCAGAGTCACACACTTTCCAAGAGGAAGGAGTCCTCTCTCACAGTATGTCACCTCCTTGACGAAAGGGGTCAGGACCTCTGCATTCCCAAACAACCAGACCCGGACGTTTCCCTTTTTTAGCATGGCGACGTAAGGCAAGGGGGTCTGTGTGTCAGGTCCGTTGGCCCCCAAGTAGATGGTGAAATGGTCCCCTTTGACCAGCCCAGTCACGCAGACGCGCTCTCAGGCAGAGGCTGCTGAGAAAGGCTGGTGGACCCTCAGCCTCCGACTATGGTCTTGGCAGAAGCACCGGAGCTGTGGCCACGACTCAGAGCAGGACAGGGGCTCCAGGGGCAAGCACAGAGCACGCGCACTTCCTGTTTTCCTGAGAAAACCCAGCAGATCCCCCCTGAGAAGTCGGTCTGCAGCAGGAGACCTCGGCCAGCTCCTGGGGCTGTGTGTCCCTTTCTTGGTCAGCCTGGCTCCTGTCCTCAGCTGCAGATTGGAGCTGCTCCTTCACTGCACCACAGAGCTAATGCTCAGGGCCTTTCACTATGACCGGGTATGGTAGCTTTGTTACTAGCAGGCTGTTAGACACAAGATGTTTATCCCATTAAGGAACAACCTCACACCCTCCTTGAACTCACCATTGGCACTTATAAAGGTTTGGGGTCATGAGTGGGTTTGCATTTTCATTGTTACTTTCCCTACTAGGTATTCCTCTCTTGTGTATATTAGGAAGGAAAATTAGGGGAAAGCCTTTCCTATGTACATTCTGTTCATCCCATCAATTTTCTCTGTTTTCAGACACCATGCTGCTGAAAGGCACATCTCTGGGCAGAACAGACTTTACACCTGGCAGACCAGGTGTATTTGAGGAACCGGCAGCTGTTGGGGCAGGTAGAACACGTGTGTTATCCCTCCTCTGCGTTACTCCAGCTTTGTCTCATTGCCCTTCCTCCATAACTCCACGTCATTATACGTCTCCTCTGGGCGCAGGGGGACGATGGTCGGGGCCCCTCCAGCCCAGTGAGCGGGCCTGGGCAGGAGCCACCTGGCTCCTCTTGTGCCAACTAAGAGTGTTTAAGCCCCAAATGTAAAATCTGAAATAGATGAGAATTACATCTAAAACAACTTGCAATTTCATGCCCCCTTCCTCTCTGCCTCTCTTTTAAAGATAATTATATCTTTATAAATCGGTCTCTTACTGGCGTGGTGTAGAATTGCAAAAGGAAAGAAAACATTTAAATAACTTTATTACTGATTACTTTGTAATTATGGCTATGTGGTTGTTATGGAGTTAGTAGAGGCCCTGCCCCTAAACCCCTCCTTCATGTGCTGAAGCCCTAGCTCCCAAAGTGACTGGACTATTCGGAGACTGTGACTTTAAAGGAGGTAAATAAGGTTCAATGAGGTCATGTGGGTGGGGCCCTAATCTGATAGGACTGATATCCTTATAAGGAGAGGAGGAGATACCAGAGATTGAGCGCCTTTACTCTGCATCTACACAGAAAGAAAAGGCCACGGGAGGACACAGGGAGGCAGCTCTCTACAAGCCAGGAAGAGAGTCCTCACCAGAAACCCCCCACCGAAGGCATCTCGACCTTGAACTTCCAGCTACCAGAGCTGTGAGAGAATACGGTTCTGTTATTTGAGCGATCCACTCTGTGGTATGTGGTCATGGCAGCCCGGGCTGGCTAATATAGTGGCCATTCTTTAGAAACGAAGGAGGAAAATAAAGATCGAAAAGGAGAGCAAATTGAGACTCAAAAGCCCATTACCGTTCTTCTCTTACCACCACCTGTTGTCTGGAGTGAAAACGTAAGGAGGGGAGATTGCCTCACTCGCCAGTCGTGGCATAAAGACTTGGCATGTTCGCAGAGGGGAAAGTTGGAGCATTTCTAAGGAGCCTGCTTTAGAGGTTGCGAGTGGACAGAGGGCGCTGATGGGGACTTTCCCTGACCACCAGGGGAAAAGGGCAGCTCCCTAGCCAGTCATTAAGAAGGATAAAGGCTGTTGAACTAAATTTACCTCCTTCTTCTCAGAAACAACTTACAGGACTACATGGCCGGAGAAAGGGAGGCGAGGGTACATTGGATTAATACGAATGGTCATTCAAGTCCTTTTGTTCCAAACCCTAACTGTTCTTCAAGTTTAGGTTCGGGGTCCTCAGGGAAAGGGAGAACGCCTTGCCTTCCTGCTTCAATTCGCTGGTCTGTGACAGACGTGGGCAGATCAATTCGGGCAGCAATGTTCGGAGCAGGCCAGGAAAACTATATCGGAATTGCTGGATGTTTATGTGGTCAACTAACTTTGAAACAGAGACAGCCCCTAATAGTTGTCAGTTCAGCAGGGACACCGGGGAAGGTCGGGTCCTCACAGAGCACACAACAAAGCCACTGTCATGAGGCAGCCAAGGCCTGGGATGGTGCCTGGGGCCATGTGGGGTCATTTCAGGCTCATTTTGCTGGAAACATATTTGCAGGTGGAAAGGCAGCAGGGGGTCCGATCAACACCTGGGCTCTCCAGGGCCCCTGAGTGCCACAGAGGTTGAACCAGCACCTTTAGAACAGCCACAAACCTGGCTGCTCAGAGAAGAGGAACTGATCTTTCTCCAGCCCACCTCCCCAGGGCAGTGCAGACTCCCAAAGGGCTTTCAGACCCAGGTTGCCAGGGTCCCAGGCCCACTCAGTCAGGGCCAGTTTGTTTTCTGACCTGGGCTTTATGAAGTCTCTTCAATTCTTCCTGCTTAACCAGCTGTCTTGTTGCTTTTTCCAGCTTCCTTCTTCTTCGAAGCATCTTCCTCTCCTATAACAACCAACGGAGAAGAAAAAAATATGTCTGAGAAATGGGCCTGAAACTTAC
>PVJD01010678.1:0-51750 GCA_004026545.1 Mormoops blainvillei
GATACCATATGATCTCACCTATAAGTGGAACCTAATCAACAAAATAAACAAGCAAGCATAGCATAACCAGCAACACTGAAATAAAAACAAACTGACAGTAACCAGAGGGGAGGTGGGAGGGGGACAACAGGGGAAAAGGAGGGGAAGGGTCATCAAGGAACATGCATAAAGGACCCATCAACAAAGCCAAATGGGGGAAAGATTGAGGGTGGGAGATGGGGATGGGTGGGGCTGTGGAAAGTGGTGGTGGGAAAATGTTGACCAAAAAAAATAAACAGGGGAAGCTAAGAATAGCATAGGAAATTGAGAAGCCAAAGAACTGATATGTACAACCCATAAACATGAACTAAGAGGTGTGGGGATGATGGGATGGGGTGCAGGGCAGAGGGGATAAAGGGGAGAAAAAAATGGGACAACTGTAATAGCATAATCAATAAATTACAAAAAAAAAAGTCTGCTACTTGAACCCAAACCAAAGTATTCTCATTTCCTCTTTTCTCAAAGTTCATGAAAAATACTACCAGTTCACACTTTTCATAAAGAGAGAGGCTCATTTGCCTACTTTGTGGTAAAATGTGTCATTGCTTATTTTTTGAGGCTGGATTTTTAAAATTGGGTAGTATAAATAGCAATAAAGGAGTGAGCCACTTTTTATGGGCGCCATGTAGTTTTATAGCTCTTAGTCTAAACTTAAAACTTTATATTCCTCTGGAAGAAAATACAAGCCACCGCATGTACAAACTCCACAGTGAGTTGGGCGGCTCCCCCACAGCCCTTAAGGTGTGTTATAAGAGTCTCGGTCATGATCATCTTCCTCCTGAGTTATTTTGAAACGGTTCTTTTTTTTATTTAATACATTTTGGCTGCATTGGTGGTAGAATATACTATAATATGGACCACCTCTACTTCTGTATTCAGATATTTATTACTAGACCTTAAACAGTCTTCTTTTCCCCCTCCCCTCCGCGTGCCTGTGAAATATACTGAATGTTGTCATGCACTTTGAATTAATACATTAGAAATCTAAAAATCTATGTTATTCCTTTTATACTGTTGGATACTTATAATCAAAACCTTTACTAGGTTATTAAATAAATTCAGTCTTATTAGAAAATAAAAAATAAAAAGAGAAGCTCCTTAACATTGGTCTTGGCAATAATTTTCTGGATATGACACCAAAAGCACAAACAACAAAAGCAAAAAATCAACAAGTGGGACTACATCAAACCTAAAAGCTCCTGCGAAGCAAAAGAAACAACAAAATGAAAAGGCAACCTAAAGAATGAGAGAAAAATTTTGCAGTCTGTACATTGGATGACGACTTAATACCCAAAAATAGATAAAGAACTCATACAACTCGATAACAAAAAACAAACCATCCTATTAAAAAATGGTCAAAGGAACCAAATAGACATTTTTCCGAAGAAGATATCCAAATGGCCAGCAGGTACATGAAAAGATGCTCACTATCAGTAATCATCAGAGAGATGCAAAGCAAAACCACAATGAGCTGTCACCTCACACCTGTTAGAAGAGCTATCACCAAGAAGACATGAGGTATGACCAGTGTTGGCAAGGATGTGAAGACAACAGAAACCCTTGTACTCTCTTGGTGAGTATATAAATTGGTTCAACCACCATGGAAAACAATATAGAAGTTCTTCAAAAAATTAAAAATAGATCTACCATATGGTTGAACAATTTCACCTCTGAGTGTATTCCCACAGGACCCACAGGAAATGAAAACAAAACACTGGAGAGATGCATGCACTGCCATGTTTATTTTAGCATTATTCACAATAGCCAAGATATGGAAACAACCAAGTGCCTGTCGGTGGATGAATGGATAAAGATATGATGTGAATATATATGTATACATGGCTAAATTCAGAAAGAGTAATAAAAAAAAAGAGGAGCTAAAATCATTTTGTATTGCAGGATCAGACTAAGGATTTCCTGAGGAACCAAGAACAGGAGTTAGAGAGGATAAAAATAGTTTTGAGTGTGTGTCCTGAAAATGGCTGGCCTTTAGTTAATCACAAAATTTTGTCAATTCTATTCTAAAAGTGTCCCTGGGATTTCACTTCTCTAATTTATTCCCACATGCTCATGTTGATATACATCAGCTACAGAAGTGAATTTCTGGAGAAGAAAATAGAATTTAAATTTTTAAGCTTATTTTCTCGGTGAAGTCACTAAGTTAATTCTTAGAAATAAATTAAAAAACAAACAAAAATAAACTTTTGTTTGGGAGCTGCTCTGGATCATATTAGCTTTGGAAACTATTCAATAACCTTGGCTAAGTGTCTCAATATACGACTTTTGCACATTTTTATAACTATCTAGACTGTTTTTTATATCATGCAACATGGTTTTCATCTGAACCATTTTACCCAAACAAATGTCTTAGACATTACTTCGGGGACCAAATCCATGATCAAACTCAAAAATTTTTCTCACTTCTCCTTCCCTGACCCCTGTCCCAGACAGCATCGTGAACTGTGCCTTCACTCTTGACGCTTCCTTCTCTTTTGACTTTCAAGGCTGTACTTTTTTATTTTCACTATTATCTCTCATGATGGCCCTTCTCTGCCTTTTTTTAAATCTGATGTTTTTCTCCCCATCTCCAAACCTGAGTATCCCGAAAGAGCTTTTTTTTTTTTCCCAGTGATATGGCTAAGTTAATTTCTAAGCCTCAATTTTCTAATTGAAAACAAAGGGAATAGAATTAGTATCCACCTGTTGCTGTGAAAATTAAATTAATTACATAAAGCTTTCTGCGCAATAGTGAGCACTCAGTAAGTGTTAGCTGTTATCAGTCTCAGTGTTGTTATCTTTGCTGTCAGGCTGACCACCTCCCATTATTTATAGCACAAAGTTTATATAATAATTACATATAAATATAGATGTGCATACGGTAACATCAGGTGGCTGTGAGTCTTAGCACCACAGTAAGATCATGCGCTCCCTGACAATGGAGCAATGTCGACCTCTTCTGAGTCCACGGGCTACCCTCAGTCCTAGGGCCTTTAACCCACCCTCGCTCCTTAGGGCCTTAACTGAATCCATTCCAGAACACCTGTACCTCTGGTGCGT
Source organism: Mormoops blainvillei (assembly GCA_004026545.1). Lineage (NCBI taxonomy): Eukaryota > Metazoa > Chordata > Mammalia > Chiroptera > Mormoopidae > Mormoops > Mormoops blainvillei. The sequence continues at coordinate 3,097 of PVJD01010678.1, forward strand.
GGACAGCCCAAGCACGTCCCCAAGGTTTTGTCCTTGCTCTTCGGTCCTGCTGGTTTTCTCAGGACTTAATCCTTCTTCCTGTAAGCACAGGTAGAGCTGGGGTCAGGCATAGGGCCTTGCCAGGGTTGATGGGGATTGTGAGCAGCCAAAGACCCTACAGGAGGCCATGCAGCTGGCCACAAAGCCCCACGGAAAATAAACTGGTGGATTACCTGGAGCTCCAGCCCTAGGTTCTCTAGGCCAGTCCCCTCTGTGGACGGAGCAGTGGCCTCTCTTCCGTTTTTCTCCATCTCCTGTTCTCCTCAACTGTAAAACAAATTCAGGGCTAAGGCTTAAAGACTGGACATTCTATAATGTGGGGCTAGGGAGAATGTTTAGGGCTGGTTACCCACAGGAAAAACAAGGCTAAAAATCTTTAGGGATTTAGCTGATTTCTTTAAGAACTGAAAGTTGGGAGTATCGGAAGCAAAATCTTAATATAATAAATAATGAAATGTAAACTTCTGTGTCCTATTGTGAATAGGTAAGGAAGGGGTAATAAGAGGAGAAGAGAAATAAAGGGCAGGATGAATTAAAATGAATCAGTGGTTCAACCAGGTCCCCAGAACCTGGACTAAAAGGACACTATTAGGTCCCTTAAAGGAAAACTCAAAGGGCAACTACTCCTGTGAGCCTGGGAGAGGCGTGAGCTGTGCTCAGTAAGAAGGAAGCAGAAAGGGAGGCAGAGGACTGGGGGTGCCCCAGACCCCCAGCATATTGCTGAGAAAACAAGGATTAACAGGCTTTCAAGTTCCTGACTATGTTGTACCACAAAATTGCTTTTGGAACATCTTAAGAGAGCTCCTTATTAGTTAAATAAAAGAAACTTGCACTTAGGAGTGTCAGCATGAATGTTAATTACCCCAAATAAAGTTTTAAAACAAAATGAGAGAATCAAGGAACTAAAGCAACATTTGAGCCTAACTGTATGCAACCGTAATAGACAAACATTCAAATTTATGAATTCATTCTGAGATGTTTCTCTGCAGGAAATCTCCTTCCCTGTGGAATTGTTTTTTTTCTTAATGTGATCTCTTCAAGCATTTAAAGTATAATTTCATCAAACACATATAAAGAGATTTTTGTTGTGTAAAATAGGGCCTTCCTGTATAGACAGAGAACAACCTGAATTTGGTCTAATTGATCAAATAAGAAATTTGTAAATCAGGTTCCTGCCCTCCCCAAACACCCTTTCTTACACCAGCTTGTAGGATTCCTTCTGTCTCCTCAGTAAAGGATGGAAAGAAAAATTCAGGCCCAAGAGATCCTGGTTCCCTCAGGATTTTACCCTTCTTCCTGTAAGCCCAGGTAGAGTTGGGGTCAGTCACAGGGACTGACTCTGAAGTTACGAGGTGAGACTGGCTTTCCTGTGATTGGCTCTTCTGTCTTGGGCCCTCCTCTGTGCCAGCTCTCAAGTTAAACATTTATGTGTTTTTGCTAATTTGCAGGGGCAGGTCTAAGAATCCTGTAGGAGCTCTTACAGGCATATGAGCAGAAGCATTGCCCAGAACTGGACTAGGCACTAGGGAGCATGTAAAAGAAAGTAGGAGAAAGGTCTCTGCCCCCAGAAAACTTAGTTTTTTGTACGGGAAAGACAATTACTAGGAGAAAAAAAAAACCCCAGAAAGCAGGGCTATACAGGATTCAATACCAAATGATTGCTAGGAAGTCTTTTATTAATCCATTCAACAAATATTTATTGAGTGCTCACTACCTCCCAGGCACTGTTTTGGGTGCTGAAGGCACAGAGATGAATGAGACGTTGTCTCTGCCATGAAGGAACTTACAGATCATTAATGGAACACAGGTGTGTCAGAAAGGTTCCCGGAGTTGCTAACAGTTTCCCTGAGTCTGGAAAGTCTTGGAAGGTAAGTAGAGGATCAATGATGGAGAAGGGGAAAGATATACCAGCAGAGAGAGAAACTTGAACAAAGGCACAGAGGTGTGGCCTTCCCGAAGGAGCCCCCTAAGGAGGCTGCCACAATTAGCTAAAGAATGGAGAGAAATTCTTGAGGAATTAAGAAAGGACAAAATAAAGTCAGAAATTAGTTAAGGAATGAAGGGGGAAAATGTGAGTGGGAAGGGGATAATCTATCCAGAAATAAATCTGGAGATGTGGTTAGGTGCCAGAGGAGGTGGGCTCTGTAAGCCAGGCTAAAAGTTCGGGCTTATTCTGAACCCAAATGAGGAGGCAGGAGGAGGATAGATTGGAAGGAGGCACACTGAGGACAGGGACACCGGCCAGGAGACAAAAACAATAGTCTAGGTCAGACGCGGTGGGGCTCTAACCAAAGCAGTAGCCAAGATGGATAGAAGGAAACAAGTCTAAAGGACTTGGTGATTGATTGGGCACAGGGAGAATGTATGGAAGGGGAAAGAGAAGTCTTCAAAATTGTTCAAAATGATCTAGTTTCTGCCTACTCCTACCCTCCCATAATACTTAGCTGTGTGTTGTGCCCTAAAGACCCAATGTCCCCTGTGCCTGTGCGAGTGTGTGGATGTTGTTCTTTCTGACTTGAACACATTGCCCCTATTTATCTACCCAGCAAATTCCTACACCCCTTCAGGTGTCTGTTAGAAGGCCACCCTCTTCACTGAGCTCTCTTCTTTGTCTCTGCGGGCAAGACTCAGGACCTCTTCCCCTGTTCTCCCGCTGCACCATGCTGTTGCAGAAATCTATGGGAGACACAGTTCTGTAAGCGTTTACATGTCTCCCATTAGACTGTGATCTCCTCAAGCACAGACTTTCTTTCTGTCTTGTTCACCACTGCATCCCCAGGCTCAAGGCCCGCCACAAATATTAGTCAATAAATATTTGTTAAGTAAAATATGCACACACATTCATAATAGCCCTAGCAGAGTACATGTGTGTTATATTCTGTGACAAAGAACAACTCATTTCACTTCTCTGGGCCCAATTCTATTATTTCTGCCTTACCTAATTGCTTAATGCTATCTCACAAGACCATTATGGAAATTATGTAATTTAATATAGGAAACAAATTTGGGAAAATAGCATATGACCTCATAGCTGTGGGCTACTATTGTAGTAATTCGGGAAGTTTATAGACATTTTTCGGTCAGATGTCTGACTATCATTTCGGTGTGGCTGTGAAGTCTGTCTTACTCATCCTAAGTCACACTTTATCTCTGGTTTTTATTTTTACCTTAGGTGATTGCCAGTTCTGGAGGCAGGCATAAACATAACAATAGGCACTGATCCCGGCTTTCAGTCCAGGTGCAATGATACCAGTGGTCACATCTCCCTCTTCTCTCACCCTCCCTCTTCCCTCTTTCTTTTCCTGTAGAAGACATAAAAATCCATGTTCATCTTCTAAGTGCAGGCTACAGCACTCACTCACTTTTCCAAGAGATCCACATTTCCTTTAAATGTAGATGTTATGAACATAACCCAACTACCAAGAGGAAGAGAATTGATCTGGCATGTACCTTCCTTCAATTAACTGTTGGTTTACAAACATACTTGGGCTTCATTGTTTAAGTGTTTTCTTTTTGCCTTATTACCTACAGTTTGATGAGCTCTCTCAAATTACAGATCAAAAAGAATGAAGTGATTTACCCAGAGTCAAAATCTTTTTAGTGACTAAGCCAAAACCAAATCCTGGGATCTTCATTCCCAGTTTTGTGTTACTTCTGGGCTGTGGGGTGAAAATTAAATAAGAGATAACTCTGTTTCTGCAGCCTTTCATAGTCTTTCAAAAGGTTTTTCTATATTTTCACTGTTTATCCTCATAACATTCTTGTAAGCAAGTCAGCTACTAATCTTATATTAGGTACAAAGCAAACTAGACTCAAAAACATGAACGATTTGTCTGAAGTCATACAGCTATTTAGGGTAGAGCCAGGATTAGAGGCTAGCTCTGCCCATTTCCATGAAAGCTAGGCCTTCTAACTGTGCTAAAGCCTAGGGGTCACTCCTGGGAAAGTAAGTGGCCGAACACAAACCTACCTGGGAAATACGTAGGGTATAAATAATATAAGATGTTATCCCCCCGGATCTTACCTGTCCCTTGATTACTAGTAGAAGCAGGCAAAACGAGAGAGAATAAAGCTACTTCCAATGCTAGTCTTAATGAAGTAGCTTGTCTTTAACTCTCCTGTTGAAAACAACAAAAAAGACTACACAAAAATATATAAACCAACAGTTTGAAAGCATTTCAGAGGGACTGGTGGACACAGGAATTTAGGATCTATGATCTTTGAGGGAAGGAAAGCACAGGAATTGAGTTGTATCTTTATACTAGCTCTTTTTCTGAGGACATTTTATTTTTCCAAATCACAATGCAGAGAAATAATACCCAAGAAATCTTATGAGGTTTAAGAGGGAGGGGATGGGCTTTGGGGAAGCCAAAGGGCTGAATTTGAGAGAAAAAAACATAAAAAAGAAGAGAATCATGAAAAAGAAAAAAACCTGCAATCATGTTTTGAAATCATTGGCCAATTTAAAAGTTGTGTATGTTCAAAACAAGACACCAGAAACTCAGAAAGAAAAAAGCAGTAGCTGTGTGGTGCTGGAGAGGTTAAGTGTTAATTTCAAGACCCACTGGATGCAGACCTTCATAAACACATCAGGCTTTCTACTAAGACCCTAAAAGGTGCATAGCCCAATAACAAGAGACATACCTTAGCAATAAAATCAATGCCCTAGAGGAAAGACAAAGCTGAAATAACAGGCATAAAGCAAAGTCTCAAAAAGATCAAGTCAATCCATTTCTACCTGACACACCTAATAAAAGAAATGCTAACACTCTTCAAGTATATATAACATCTCCAGAGCCTCCACAAAATTTTAATTATAATGCCCAGCATCTAATTTAAAATTGCAAGGCATCTTTTAAAAATAGGACTAAGCCTCGGCTGGTATAGCTCAGTGGACTGAGCAGCATCCTGTGAACCAAAGGGTCACAGGTTCAATTCCCAGTCAGGACACATGCCTAGGTTGCAGGCCAGATCCCCGGTAGGGGGCATGTGAGGGGCAATCACACATTGATGTTTCTCTCCCTCTCTTTCTCTCTCCCTTCCCCTCTGTCTAAAAATAAAATAAATAAAATCTTTAAAAAAAATAATAAATAAAGCAAGAAGTTTCAAAACAAAACAAACAAGCAAAAAAAGGGATAAAATGACCAAAACCAAAAGAAAAAACAGATAATAGAAACAAATTCATATATGACTCAGGTATGGGAAATATCAGACAGGGAATTTAAAATATATGGAATTAATTTTTTCAAAAAATAGGAGGAAAGGTGGAGAGAATACATAAAAAGATAAAGTTTTTTGAAAAGACAATTAGAATCTATAAAAAAATAAATGCACATTCTAGAAATTAAAATTAAGCACTAAAAGGGGTTCTGGTTTAAGATGGTAACACAGGAAGAACCTGAATTCACCTCCTCCCACAGCCACACTGAATCTATAGCTATATATGGAACAACCATCTGGAAAAAAAATCCTAAAAACTGGTGGAGCAATCCCTTCACATCATAAATCTCATTCCCAGCCCCACCCTCCCCTGGTATGGCAACCTGCAATCAGGAAAAAATTCATGACCTGAAGATTCTCCCTCAGGAGTGAAGGATTTGTACTCCACATTGGGCACCCCAACTTTCAAGGCCAGTACCTGAGAGACAAGGCCCCAAATATCTGGCTTTGAGGAACAATTGGGCTCACGTCGCAAGACCTGCAGGGCTGTGGTGAGCAAAGGAATATCTCTTCAAAAGCCCATGCCTTCCAAACTCACTTATGGAAGCCAACATTATCCTGATATCAAAACCAGACAAGAACAACACAAAAAAGAAAATTACAGGCCAATATCTCTGATGAACATAGATGCAAAAATTCTCAACAAAATATTAGCAAGCCAAATTCTGTTAAATCTACCGTGATCCACCATGATCAAGTGTGATTTATTCCAGAGATACAAAGATGTTTTAATATCTGAAAATCAAACAAAAAGTCGAAGGGACAAACGGGGCGTATGCTGTTGTAAAGCCTTCTTACTATGTACAAAGCTCTATGATATTATTTAGACATAGAATCTGATCTTTAATGGTGTATATTGCAAACCCTATATGTAATGGCAACCACTAAAAAACTTTAGAGGTTGAATAGTCAGCCAATTGAGGAAGTTAAATAAAATTAATCAATTAATCCAAAAGAAGACAGAAAAATAAAAAAATGAAACAAACAGAAAATACCTAGCGAGATGGTAGATTTTAATCAAACCATGTCAAAAATTACATTAAATATAAATAGTCTAAACACACCAAAAAATATAAAGATTGCTGGGTTGGATTTAAAAAATAAAAGCAAGACCCAATTGTAAGTTGTCTATAAGGAACTCATTTTAAATATGAAAACATAAAATGGAAGTAAAAGGATGAAAAACAAGATTTTATGGAAACACCAAAAAAAAAACCTGGAGTAGCTATATCAATACCTGGAAAAAGTAGGCTTCAGAAAAAAAAGTATTGCTAGAGATAAAGAAAAATGTTACATTAATGGAAAGGAGTAAATTCACCAAGAACATTTAACAATCCTGAATGTATCTGCACTAAACAATGTAGCTTCAAATGATGTAAGGCAAAAGTAACAAAATTGAAAGGAGAAATTGACAAATACACAGTTATGTTTAGAGAGTTTAATACTCTTCTCTCAGTAATTGATAGAACAAGTAGACAGAAAACACATGAGGAAATAGAAGACGTAAACAACACTATTAATTTACTTGACCTAATGGGCATTTTTGAAACATTTCACCCAATGAGAGCAGAATATGCATTGACTTTATGTATATATACAGAACAGTCACCAAGATAGACCATATTCTGGGCCAAAAAAAAAACTCCTTAAAATATTTAAAATAGTTGAAATTGTACCAAATATACTCTAAGAAAATAAAAATATTAAGCTAGGAATCATTAACAAAAAAAAATCTTGAAAGTCTTCAAATACTTGGAAATTAAACAAGATACTTGTAAGTAGCCCATGAGTCAAGGAAGTTATAAGGGAAATTAGAAAATATTTTAACTGAATGAGAATGAAAACATCAAAATCTATGAAATACAAATGAAGCACATACTTGTATATACACACATATGGTCTAAAATCTACTATGTAAGACAGAAGACCTGCTGTAAGGGAAGGACCTAGACAGCTTAGGATCTTTTTGACACCCCTGACACATTTCCACATGTGACCTCTTCTTGAGCTTTAGGAAGGTCTTAACCCTGGTTGGGTCTGCCAGTGTTAATGTAGCTAATGTCGTTTAGCTAACTCTGGAGAAAATGCTGAAAATTTTTCAAAATGAAGCTAAGCATGTACTAAAGCCAGGTATAGTGCTTATCCTAGAGCTAAGGCCTCAGTTCCCTCTAACCAGGGAAAAGTGCCCAGAGGAAACTGAATTAAGAGGAAAGACAGAGAACCACCAAAATGGAATCCAACTTTTTCATCATTGGCTGAGCTAATGTTGAATGGATGGTCTCATTGTCTGCTAAGCAAGAGCACAGATTAGGAAATTATCTTCCTTCCTAGAAGACAACTAAAGAAATCAATGTACAATGAGAAGTACTTGGATGCCCTCCTGTTCCTCCCTTGCTCAATTTATCTTGCCTTGACGCCAGCCAGGTCATAAAATAGCTGTTATCTGGAGGTGTGGAGCAGATTATCTTTTAGAGTCATACAGACTTTTAGAGCAAAACAGACCTTTAACACATTCTGGTTAATCACAAGTGCACTGACTGTAGGTATTGTAAGTCATCAAGTGGCAGGCGGTGGCCTGGTGGTCATGGCATAAGGACTCTGTGCTCTGCTGGCCACATACGCAGGCCTCCAGGAAACGTAGAAGCCTATCACATACCTCCCACTTTATGGTGTTGATATCCAATCCCTTTTCCTAACCCTAGCCCTGAGAAGCCTCCCCCTACACTCCTGTCTTCCCAGAAACTTGAAGGTCATTTCCGCTTAGATGACCCACTGATGTCTCAGCACCAATAGGTTCTAAACAAGAATTTTCTGTTATCTTCTCAGATACCACCTCATATACTAGGTAAAGCATTCCTTACACTTACTCATCTCTTTCTCCCCACCCCGCCATTAGCACATTCCCTCACTTGGCCATGTGCTGGAGTTAAGCGCAGGTTAGAGCCAGGTGCAGAGTTTGTGTTAGAGCTAAGGCCTTTGTTTCTGCTCACCAGAAGGGAAGTTCCTGGAGGGAAGAGCTTGTGAAGAAGGAAAAAAAGACATGGATGGAGTAGAACACAAAAGGGAGAATTTAAAAATACGTTTCTTCAAATGTCACATTTTATAGAGTTGGTTAGAGTTGACCCTGAATACTAAGCCATTTGAACTACTGGGGGCAGTCAAAATGATTGAAAGGGGCGATGATAATGTTTTCCGAGAACCCCATTATTTTTATAATGTCTTAGGTATCCAATTATAGTTTATTTTAAGAAATGCTTGCCACTTTTCATGGAATGCTGATGCCTTTTGAATTTTGCCTTCAGGAACCTTAAGGTCTTTCTCTCTCTAGCTTTGTCCCATGTTCAGATTTCTTTTAGAGTAAAGAGAGGCACTGAACCTGTGAAGGCTGTGGAAATAGACGAGGGAGGTGATAAAAACCCCTTCGAGTACTGTGCCCGGCCAATTCAATGCCCATGTGCTAGTCAACCTGCTTTTTCAGCTAAGAGTTTCTAAAAATCCCTGATTGAAAGATCAAACAAAGGTTATCTGAGCACAGAAAGCAGAGTGGGAATACGGTGAGTCCTAAGGATTTATAACCCGTCTGCCCTACCATTAGGGATTTCTATCTTTTTTCCTGCCCTCTGCTTTTATATCCTGCTTTTGTTTTCCCTGTGTCTCTGACTCCACCTCCCTCTCTCTCTTTCCTCTGTCTCTCCTTCAAACACCTTCCTCTCTATTTCCCACATCTTCCTCCACTTAACTCTGCGGGGCTTCACCTGAGGAAGTTGTGTTAGAGCTCTGGGAAAATTAGGCTCCAGAACACCTGTGGGGACCACTTCAGTCCTTGCAGAGCAGAGCTGGTGATGGAGGCTGACAGCGCTAAGGGCCTGCACGGCAGGGAGCAGGTTGGTGAGCTGTCCGGGCTTTGTGATGGGAAAGGATAAGGCTTGAGGAGAACCCAGAGAAGCACTGGCAGCATGCTTGTGTTCTAGAGACTTTGCGTCAACAACCACTTCTCACAATTAGTCACACCTTGGATTAGAATCTTTATTCTCTATTTGCTGAACTTCTTGGGGGACTTTGGCTTGGATTCTAGTTAGGAAAGCCTGACCTCTAGTATTACTTATTGATTTATAGTTGGCTAATTATTTTCCATGGCTAAATTGCCAAGTGGACAAAGTCTAAGAAAGTTGGTGTTGGTGTCCCAGTCCTGACCTTCCCCCAAGATGCTCTGACCTTATCCCATTGGTGAAAGTCTACCCTTGTTTGGGAAACAAGTGATAGGAAGAAGTAATCTTGTTTGTTACTGAGAACTTCAGGGTTTATCTTTCCTGAGTCTTTCACTTTCAAAGCAGGATTGGAAAGATTTGTAGTCAGAGACTCCATGGGCGCAGTGACCTCATTCCCAAATGATTAAATTACAACAAAAGTGAAAGGAAAAAACATCTGTATAAATGGTAAGGTGCTCCAAAAAATTTAATAGCTACAGTGTAAAGTTTCTAATACAGATCCTTTGCTTTTTTAAAGCTGTATTGTTCACTTACCATATTTCAGTCACTGAAATACATTTCATGCATTTTCTCATTTAATCCTGACCGCACAGCTTTGATTAAGATACTGTTGCTATCTCAGTTTTCTAGATGAGAAACTCAGAATTACAGAGATGAAGCAATTTGCCAAATACCAAAGTGAGCAAACGACAGAACTATGTCTGAGCCCAGACATCCTTGCCCTTAACCCGAACTCTACTGTTCATCCTAGCCCTGCCTCCTATGCCCCCCTCCCCTCTTCCTGTTCTCATAAAACCCATCCTTTAAGATCCAGCTCAGATGACTTCCTTTTTTTCTGAAAGCCTTTGGACTCCAGTTCAGCCTCCAATGAACTCACCGTCCTCTTTTCTTGCCTGAGGTACCTGTGTGTCAGTCATTTGGCATCTTTTATATTTTTCTCTGATATTGCTACTTGTCATAATGTTGTCATACCGTAGTCTGGAGGGAAAAAAGTTTCTATGAAAGTGGAAGCATAACCCCTCTTTGAGAATTGCGGGTTGTTTTTTGTTATTTAAGGTTTCATTTGTTTATTATTAGAGAGAGAGGAAGGGAGGGAGGAAGAGAGAGAGAGGAACATCATCGATGCGTGTAAGAGATACATCAACCGGATGCCTCTCCCATACCCTCAACTGGGGACCTGGCCTGCAACCCCGGGCATGTGCCCTGACGGGAATAGAACTGGTGACCTTTTGGTTCTCAGGCCAGCATTCAATCCATGAGCCACACCAGCCATTGTGGTTGGGTGTTTTTGTTTTTGTTTTTGTTTTTTAGCAAATTACCTTGATTTGGCTTTCTGGCTATGAAGCACATTAGAGCAGAGACCCTAGCCTCTAGCACACAGAAATTGTGAAAAAAATTATTTGTTAAAAAAAAAACCTAAAACTCCTAGGTATGTGCCCAGATATCTGGATCAATGGAAAGTGAGAATGTCACTTACCTAAGAAGTGCGCAGCACTTAGCATGGTGCCCAGTACAGAACAAGCATTCAATAGGTGGTGGCCATCTCGTCCTACATCAGTAATAGAGCAGGAATTATTGGAGCGCCTTAGGAGAAGCAAGTAGAAAAGGTTAAAACAAGAGAAAGAAATGGAGCAATATCGTAGTCACCGGGACTCCATGTAAAGACCAGAGCAGTGAGGCCTTTTCCGGGGTGGCAATGGTCAAGAGGCAATTAAGGAAAAGGACATTTAACATTTTCTGTGCTAGACTGCAATGTCCCCCCTCTTCCCTCAAGTCTATAGTAAAATCTGCTACACATACAGCTTGGTGTTGGCGATATGTGGGGAATTCAGGAAGCCAGGTGGGTTCAGGGCTGCCAGGGAATGGGGGCGGTGAAATGATACAGGTATAGATAGAGATACACAGATAGAGATACATAGATATAGATACAGGTAGACATCCCATTCAGCCAAGTTAGAGAAGTCAGCCAAAGTGTGCAAACAGAGCCATAGACAACAAGGAAAGAGGCCTCAAGAACTTTCAGAAATATTGGGAGTGATGGTGATTATTTTCATTCTACAGAAGATGGGTGGGTTCAAGACAATTTTACTTAAATATTTAAAGTATGATTCAGGGGCGGATCCCAGCTGGCCAGAGGACTTGGCATCATCCAGGTGGTTAACACTCAGTCACATGTAGATTGTTATCATATGGTGTATATCACATCCCCTTAGCTGGATTAAAACCTCCTTGGAATAGCAACTATGACAAGGTGTTGAGTTGAGTCTGTATAGCTTTTTTTCCCCATGTGAATTTCATTCCTGTAGATCAACATACCAGATCCTGCCAATAAAGCTCTGAAATAGTATGGTAAATATCAGTGTATTTCCTCATTGTCAATACAAGACATTGCAGCCTCAGAGTGGTGACATTCTGTTCCCTGGGTTATGAAGTCGACAATGAGCCAACCCAGCCTGGGGCAGTAGGAAGAGCCTAGATGCATGAGAGGGAACCTGGATGTCAGGGTGAAATCTAGCTTTCCATCCCATTCCCTCTCTTAACATCTGGAGACACTCACACAACCACCATGTCCTCTCTAGCCCCACAGGAGTATTACCTATTCCCCCACAATCTCACATTTACCACCCAAGGCAAAACCTTTAGATAAGGTATTTAATAGGTGAAAGGGTGATAACAGTGGCATCTTCAGAGAGCTGTGGAATTAAACAAATACCTTATTTAATTAAATAAAAATTGTTGGCTCAGTGCCTGGTACATAGAGATGTTTGATGAATGTTCTCCCTTTTCCCTCTCCCCACTGTGTCTCTCCCTTCTTTCTCTGCCTTTAAATTCAGGCTCAATATTTTATCTATCATGCCATGTCCTTATGTTTTATGGTACTCTGATGGCTCCTCTGACACATGACTGATCATTTGACCCATCACCTGGGGGTAACCTCGAGGAGTGGGACCAGGAGCTGGGCTGGGCTTGGGTTTGGGATAAGAGAGCCAGATAGAAAGCCCCAGGTTATGTTTAAGGTACAAGGACAGAGATCCAAAGTGTTGGAGTCAAATCTGTTCTCAGGTTCAAGAGGTGACCTCAAAGCCAGAACAAAGGACAGCCAGGTCATTGGATGGTTTTAACTCAAGTACTAGTCCATGCGGAAACATTTGTCAATGAAAGAGAAACATAATCTAAAACGGTCATGGATGTATTAGTCAGCTTGGGCAGTCATAACAAATGCCAGAGAGTGAGTGGTTTAAACAACAGGAGTTTAAATTTATTGTTCACAGTTCCGTAGGCTAGAAGTCCAAGATCAGGGTGCAGCATGGCTGGGCTCTGGTGAGAGTTTTCTTCTTGGCTTGCAGATGGCCTCCTTCTTGCTGTGTCCACACGTGGCAGAGAGAGCGCCTTCTCTGGGTTTTCTTCTAATAAAGGCATTAATCCCACCAGAAGGGCTCCACTCTCATTATCTCACCTAACCTAATCACCTTCCAAAGGCCTCACCTCCAAATAACAATGCAGTGGGGGTTGGGGCTTCAACATTTGGGTGCGGGGGTGGGGGGTGGCCAGGGGAAGTGAGAGGCACATGCACACATGCAGCCCATAGCAATAGGCAACTACGACAGTAGGCTTTTATTTTACTTTATTCTGTACAGTTTTGACCATTACAGAGAGATCCTTCAGAAAGCTGACTTTGTTTCTAGCCAAGTGAAATGTATACTTTTGAAAGCACGATGTTCTTTTTTTTTTTTTACTGACACAGGGCTCAAGGATACTCCACTCATCAGTTTATAGATTCCTCTATAAATATCATTACTACAAGAGTCTTCCCATATATTTGATGAAGGAGTTGAATTCTGCTATTAAATCTGTTTGTTTGTTTGTTTAACAAATTTGGAGCAGCAAGTTCTTTACCAGAACCACATTTCTTCTTGTCAAGAGCCATTGTTCCCTTAAGGGAAGTGAACGTTGTATACGCAACATCGACTTTCTTATAAAGAGAAATTAGAGGGAGCTCCTTTTCCCCTGTTACATGCCCTAGGTTTAAATTCTTGGTCAAAAGAAACTCTCTTTGTGATTAACAAAATGCACAGGATGATAAGGTGTATTTTCTTAGGAAAACAGCTGTTCAGGTCAATTGCATATAATAAATTATATAGATTGCATTCAATAAGTTATTTATTACATAATAAATTATTGGGAGATTAGAGGCAAATTTACTGACCATACACAGGCAAATAATCCCTTTGTCACATGACTGTAACTTTCAGACCAAAAACTATGTTATGTCTTAATAATTCTATAGCTAAATTAAGTACTACATTTTCCCATTTAAGGTAACTAGGCCTTTAAAAAATTAATCTTCCAAATATCCCTGACCTTTAAAAAGTGCTGTGACACACAGTAGCCTTTAAAAAATGTTAGATATTTTTTAAGGAACACTGCAGAATATGAGCAAAAAAAGGCTAGACAAAGAAAAGTCTTCTAAGGAGTCATATTGTGGTAAACACTCCATGCCACGGCAAGTGAATGCCACCCGCCTGGGAGGCCCTGCTTGAGTTTGGTCCCCAGGCACCATGGGCCCAGCCTAGACATTGATGAGGGTTTGTCAGGCTCTCTCTATGGCAGAGTGCTGAAGGGCCTCGTTAAAATTTGACAACGGCCTACGGGGAGAAGGAGAAAATGCTCACAGAAACCACGTCCTAGCATAATCATCAACAAACTCAATTAATAATAATAATAGTAGTTAAGTTTTATGGAGAGCTTACTTGGTGCAAAGCTCTGAGCCAAGGGCCTTTCATGCATTATTTCACTGAAACGTCCCAACCCCCTGTGAGGTAGTTACTGTTTTGTTAAGCCAGTATTTTACAGGAGAGGTTTAGAGAAGTTAAGCAACTTGCCCAACTGCTGTTAAGTGGAAATCTTAGATATGAATTCAGACAGTTGGGTATTTTGTCAAGTAGAGCCACAAACCCCCAGTGGTAGGTATCAAACTTGCCCCCTGGCTCCCCTAAAACCCCAAAGGGTGCTGATGGCACGTTGCACAGTTGATGGGGGACTGATTCATCCTCTCAGCTCTTATCTTCTCAGGAAGGTGCTTTCTGTTTCGGAAAAAAGCTTTCTGCAAACAGTGTTGCAATGAAGATAAGTGTAATTCTGCATTGTACTAAAATGAATTAAGATAACTCTAATAATGGGGAAAGGCTGATAGGCTGGCGCCAGCTTTGAAGCCTACAAACTCCGCCTGTGATTCAGCCCACGGGCTACGACTCAAGAACTTTTCCAGGTGGAGGGGCTGCTGACTGTGTGGCCTGTGAGAAAGATAGAAGGCAGTGGTTGCTGCCATTTCCTGGTTTCGCTTCTCTCCCACCTCCGCAGGTGGCTCCAATCCGATCCTTTCCAAGGAAATCACTGTCCATGTCATCTTTTAGAGAGTAGGAGAGGGAAATGGAACCCAGCCTGGGTCAGATGGGGACATGGAGAGAAGTGGTTATGCCTGAGACATGTACTGCAGCCGGACAGCATAGGTAAATGGGAAGCCCGCAAAGAGTCTTTGGAGCTAAAGCCCCCCTTTCTCTTTTCCCTGTTCTCCATCTGTCTTTTCTCTGGCCTGATCAAAATCCGAGCTCGGACCCTGGCTGGTGTAGCTTAGTGGATTGAGTGCTGGTCTGCAAACCAAAGCGTCGCTGGTTCGATTCCCAGGCAGAGCATATGCCTGGTTTTAGGCCAGGGCCCTCGAGAGGCACCCACGCACTGATTTCCCCTCCCTTCCCCTCTGTCTTTAAAAAAAAAAAAAAAAAGTCTCTCCTCTGGAATCTTAAGATAGGCTGCGTGACTGGGGGAACAAAGTCGGGAACTTCATGTGGCTTCTGTGCCCTGTTAAGGGCTTTTAAGAATCACCGAGCAAGTCGGAGCCTGGTTCCTGAAATAAACTTTGTTGAAAACTTTATTGAATAAATAAATGGTTTGGTCCTGGGGCTGTGGACCAGTGGACCACAGTTGTCGGACAGAGCTTCGAAGACATCCACTTCCTCGGATGCAGCGCCTCCTAGTGGAAGCCCAGGGCTGCTGCCTCCTCCCTCGATGGGTTTGCCCCTTGCATGTTTACCTGCCTCTTTCCTAGTGCTGAAACCTGAAGAAGAGCTTAGACTTCAGGTTGGAAGGAGTGGGAGAAAGGACGCAATCCCAGAATCAGAAACTACAAAATGTGGGTTTACAGTAAGAGGTCAAGGGGAGAGGGTATCCCAGAGCAGCAGGTAAGGTCATCCAAGGGCAGGGTCTCTAGCTCTCAGCTTTGCCAGCCCAGAAACTCCATTTTGTCAGTGCACCCAGGAATAAGGAGACTCAAGGGAAATGAATCATACCAATCAAATTCTTAAGACTCTAAATCAAAAGCCAATAATAAGAACAACTGAGTTGTTCAGAACAATGCCCTTCCCTGCAAGAACATCTACATGGGCAGCGAAATCATTATCAAAAGTCAGCAAGGAGAATCACGTGAGTGACCTCAGAAAAAGATATTGTAAAATTTTGATAGCTGTATGCACCCATCTCCAGGATAAGTGTATCTGCCAAGAAGGCCAGCAGTCAGAAGTGCAGAACACCTTCCCCTTCTGTTATTCTTCCTACAACCAGGAACTTTCTGTTTAACTTTCTTTAGAGCATTCCTGCCTTCAGAATATACTTCAGTAGCCTTGAATGAATGTGAATGGCTAGAGTGGGTTACCTCAAATAGTGGATGTTGGTGGTTTTTATTTTCTTGGTTGACTGTTTTTACTCATAATACTGTTAGAGGGAGACTAACAGACCCTGGGGACAACTCATTGCCCAGTATTGCTGCAGTTGCAGGAAAGGAGTGGGAGGATGGATGGTGGCAGGGCCATCAGGGTAAGAACAAAAGCCTTTCCTTGCTTTCCACCCTGACACCTTATTCCAGCATATGGATTTAAAAACCTTCAGTGTACTTATTCGGTAAGTGATCAGGGGAATGAAAGTTGTCGGATTTCTGTCGGCCAGTTTTATTTTTCCTTGTGATGTTGATTTCATATTCATATATATTCTCATATGTGTCTGTGTGTGTATATCCCTTAAATCTAGCAGTTTCGCAGGCTCACCTTCCCCCATTCTGCTCTCATGCTCTGAGTTGCCCTGTTGCATGGCTTTAAACTCATCAAATTTAGGAAACTGGCAGCAGGGAGACCTGGGAATTACAGCCTTCAACAGTGTCTTACTCTTAACAAGCCATTCGGTAAGTCTCTGCTGATAGGTTGTAGGTAAAGGGGGACACAACTGCACTGCCATGTCCATCTCTCCCAGGAATGCTTCCTGACTGACTTTGCCATGCCCCAAGTCACCTGGGAGCAGCTGGTGAGGTTCATTCCTCACTAAGTCCTGCTTGACTCCCTCCCTAACAGTGATACAGGTGCTATCAGCCACCTGAGAGCCAAATCCAAAACCTACTTCTTTAATCTTTTGCCACTGTATAATTTGGGTTCTGGCCTAAAGTCAGGTAGCAGATAGGGAACAGGGAACAATCACAGATAAGAATGGCTTCCCAAATCTCTAAAAATAGCGCCCTTGCCGTGCCATTGTTCCCACAATGCCGTGACTCGGATTCGAACCGAGGTTGCTGCGGCCACAACGCAGAGTACTAACCACTATACGATCACGGCAAGCTACCGGGACGCCACGGTCTGCTTGTTGCCAAGTGCTAGCCTCTTGTATGGGGCCACCATGCTTCCCAAGTTGACCATTGTCAATCAGGTACCTCTGGCCCTCGTACTGACCCCCCCTGAAGCAGAGTATGGGCGGCGTGGACTCCGGGGCTACCCGAAGTCTCCGCTGGTTGCCCCGAGGGACCATAAAAGAAAGCAATGAAGTCTTTTGCAAACTAAAGAACTCCAGTGAGGCCAAGCCTAAGTAGTCTGTAGGGACCCTGGAGTCAACCAAATGGTGGTTGGCTACACCCACCGTGCCCGGCGCTCAAGCTATCTGAACAGATTCCGGTTCGGAATGGGGCTGTCTCCTAAGTTCTACAAGAAGGAAAGTCAGTTCCCACCCAGCCGCACAACTTCCTTTGTGACGCTGGGAAGGGAAAAACCTAGCGCAGCCTCCCTGGAGGTGAAGCGGTGGAATCCGGCCAGCGAAGGAGTCAGGACTGAAACTAGGAAAGCAGGAGGTTAGTGTTCTAGCATGCACTCGGAAAACGGCGAGGCTGGGGCTGGGCGGGAACAAGCAGTGACAAATCGATGACATGTTGAGGGGCGGGGCTTTTAACACAGAAGATTTCTGGAGAAGAACCTGCCTTTCGGATCCCCAGTAGCTCGCCGTGATCGTATAGTGGTTAGTACTCTGCGTTGTGGCCGCAGCAACCTCGGTTCGAATCCGAGTCACGGCATTGCGAGAGCAATGGCACGGCAAGGGGTTCACATTTTAGAGCTCGCCTCCATTTCATCACGAGTTTTTTACGACTTTCGGAAAATGGATTCCAATCCCCTTGTGACAGTGGGAAACGACTTTCTCCAGCTCCCGCTACATTAGACTTACGACATATACAGGCTTCCAGTTGCTCTGGGTCTACACATGTTATCGTTGTTTGGGACAAAGCACAAAGCACTCACAAGGCTGTTTTGTCACAGGTCTGTGCGAATTTCCATGGCAACGCTGGAAAGGGATTCCCAATAATAGGAAGACAAGGCTTCGCAGAGCAGGTGACCTTTGAAGCAGCTTTTGAAGGCACAAAGGAAATTTGTCATCAGCCAGGATAATCTCTTGTGCAAAGGCTTAAAGAGTTATGTATTGTAATTCCTCTTTGTAAATTTTCCCTCTTCCCCACCCCCAAGACGCCCAAAGGCCCTGGCCTGACAGGCGCTTCTTAAGGACCTGTTGAGTGAATGAATGCAAGTAATTAGGGAAATGGGAAACGTCTCTGATGGAGAGCCAAGAGACGAACTGGAAAAGGTAGACGAATTTCTTGCAGCCTGGAGGGTGGGATTGAGAGGTGGAGGGGTCAAATGTTTCAATTCCTGTTTAGCAAGATCCCTCTGGCGATTCTGTAGGGCCTGAGGGGGTGATTATAACAAATGACACTAGAGACACGGTAGTCGGTAGTCACCGTGGATTCACTTTTCAGAACCAGTGGTGTGTTCTCATTTTAGCAAAAAGCCACCGCCTACTGTGGATTTGGCCTGGTTCTAGGCGCCGTGGGGGCTGGGCAACTGACAGGTAAGAAAAACCCAGTCTAGGCTCTGCTGCAGCCCAGGGGCACAACAGAGGTGGGCACTGGGTGCGGCGGGAGCACTGCGGAGGGAGCAATCAGGGCCTTCCGAGAAGTAGGAGAAGCTGCAAAGAAGTGGGTGTTGGGGGAGGGGAACGTCAGGGTGAGATGATTTGAGTCCCTTCTACGTGGCCAACCCGGTTGTAGGGGCGTCCACATTCTCAGCGGATGCGGCGTTGAGTCACTTCTTGGGGGTCAGCAAGAAAGAGAACCCCTGAGGAGCGCCCCTGCAGGCCCCGGATGGCTTGAAACGTCTCGCGGATACAGATGAGCGTCTTCCAAGGAATGGGAGTTAACAAAGCTTGTGAACACTCTGATTGCCAGCTAGTCCCGTACCTGATGCCCAAATCGTCCGCTCTAAACTCCCACTTCACTCACACGGAACCCACCCTTCCCAACTGCATTATCACGGTGTCCCTGGGTAAAGGACCAAAACAGGAAAGAGCCCTGGCAACTGGCGAGAGCGCAACGCGCCTGCGCATTCTCAGACGCGTCCTTAGAACCCCGCCCCATAGGTGGACCATTTAGTGACGTGCAGACTGGGAAGGCCTATGACTACTGAAAAGGACAGTAAAAACGACTTGGTCCCAAGGCTCCGGTAGCTCGCCGTGATCGTATAGTGGTTAGTACTCTGCGTTGTGGCCGCAGCAACCTCGGTTCGAATCCGAGTCACGGCATTGTGGGAACAATGGCACGGCAAGGGGTCTATGTTTTGTTTTTCCTCTTTTCCCCAGTCGGTAATGTTTTATAAATATCATAACTCACCTTTCTTGAAATAAACCTCTATATCTCTCTACCTCGGATACTGAGCCACTTCTAAGATCGCGATCTCCAGTAATTCTCATTTAACGCTTCAGCTACATATCAAGCAGTTCGAAAACCGGCGTCAAAATCATTCGCCTACACCAACAAAACAGCGCCACTCTCACCCCGTGACCTAGCTATTCTTTTTCTTTTCATGCGTTTTTCTAAAATTGAGTTGTTCATTTTTAAATAGAGAGGGCATGTGCGCAAGTCCAGTGAAAAGTCTGCTCATTCTTCACCCCATCCACCAATTATTGCCAATTTTCGGTATATCTTTCCATGACAGTCCTTGTATAAACACTTATATACGTATATATGTATATATGTATGTGAATATATGCCCCCTTGTTTCTTGCAAAATACAAATGGCCTCTTCTCTTCCTCCCCCTCACTTTCAGAAGTCAGAACTTGATGTGACAGGTTTGCATTGGTAGGCAATTTCCCTTTACTGGGAAAAATAGCACACATACCTGGAGGAGTCTCCACCCACCGTGATCTTGTCCTTTTTCTCCCCAGGTCCTGGCTCCTGGCTGGGGAGGGTGGAGATGTTTGGTTGGTAAGAGGGGCGAAAGTGATGCAGTACTGTGCCCACAAAAACCTTTGGATGGGAGCTTGGGCTCTGTCGGGAAACAGCTCTAGTTTGATTTCAGATTGGAAGAGCAGGAAAGCATCCTGGGTTTAAAACTGGGTAGAGGGACTTATTAATCCATTTGGAGCCCCTCTACTTCCATCTCTCCCTAATCTTATTGTCAGGATCCAACTTAAGCCACAAACCACTGAAGTTAGAAAATTCAAGTTCATTGAAGGCAGAACCATATCTTATTATGTTTGTGTTCCAAGCATACATCTCCATAAATATTTGAACAGGGGTTTCTTATGTAGTCCACAATGAGTGAACTGGCCCAGTTTTCTTTTGGGTTCCATCTTAAGTTGTATTCTTTCAACACAGAACCATGTTATTTTCATATCAGACAAATAGAAAACTTGGCCCAAATGACTGAAGCTCCATCTACATCCAGAATCTCAAAAAACAGACTGCATGCGAGTGTACTAGGGTATATTAATCCTCTCAAGGTTGTGGACAGAGATGGGCTCAAGGCAAGGCAAAGACCAGACTGAGAAGAAACAAAACCCAGAAGGGATCAGAGCTCAGAACGGTACTGAGCATCCGAAGTTAGGCACAAACAAAAGTGAGGGCGCCCCATTCGGTCAGTACACAGTAAGAACAGTGACAGCTAAGGACTAGGCCTTGGGACATACACAAATTTAGGAGGTTAATGGGGAAGACAGGAAGTGGCCTGAGAGAAAGGAGGAGAACCAGAACACTCATTTTAAGGAAAGTTTGGGAGATTTCAAGCACGCAGGAGGTCAGCAAACTCAGGTGCTGCAAAGGAGAAAGAGGAATGAATCAAAATCGTTAGCTTTGATACTTAGAAGTCATTGTCGACTTTAAAAACTTTCCATGAGATCAACTGGACAATGTGTATCAAGAGTCAGAAAAAATATATATACTCTTTGCCCCTAATAATTTCACTTTGGGGAATCTTGCCAAAGAAAATAATCCTAAACTTGGAAAAGTTATCTGCATAAAGATGTTTATTACAGAATTATTTAGAAAAGAGGAGAGTGGAAATAGCATAAATGCCGAACAAATAAAAGTACTGATGAACTAAGTTACGTTCACTTGGTGGTATATTAAATAGTCATTTTAAAAGTATAAAGTCAACTTCTAAATATCATTTCCAACTAAAAAGAGTAAGATTTCCTGAAAGAAATGACCGGTTACAGGTCTGCATCAGGGGACGTACAAATTTAGTCTGAAATATCTTGTGTCAGAAAGCAAGTAAGTGCTTAAAGATTGATGGGACCAAGTCAAAAGGACATAGAAACCTTCTGAAAGGGCTCCTATTGGACAAATTTGGGGCAAATTGAGCATCAAAATATTGATAGTAGTGGGTTATATTATACTGAATTTTTTACAAAAGAATTTTGAGACCGTGGTGGGAGAGAAAGAAAGGAGGAGGAAGAAGGGGAGGAGGAGAAGGAGGAACTCTTGAAAGAAGAATTCCAGATTATAAATGCAAAAGAAATGACAGAATTAGAGAGTCAACATTTTGCAATCCCCAATATAATAACAAATGCAAGCATAGGTCATCATGAAGTTAAAACCACTGGGTAAAACATTGTTGGAAGCAAATAATGAAAATGTCTTTGGAAATCACACCAGAGCTTACTGTAAGTTGCAAAGTAGAGAGATTTGGTGAACTCCATCTTAACCAAGTTATCAAGCCCAGCATCACTTATACACAAGTGTGTACTATTGGCCACCCAGTGTGACACAGTGGGAAATCCACAACACCCCCTATGTAGTGGTCTTTTTAAAACTGGAAAGTCTTTTTAATTTTATTTTTTATTTTTTAAATTTAATCTTTATTGTATTTTTTTTCCCATTACCATTTAGTCCCCTTATACCCTCCACCCCCAGCTGGAGTCATTTTAAAAATGTTTAACCTGAATCTAATCACAAGGGAAGTATGGAAAAATCCAGAATGTAGGGCATTCTACATGACATCTGCCTTGGACATTTCAAAACAATCAATGCCATGAAAAACAACCTAGCAACAATAAAATGGGGAACTGTTTAAGATTAAAAGAGACTAAAGAAACTTAAACAAGTACAATGGGGGAGATCTTGATTAAATCCTGAATTAAGAATATATATGACACTCTGAAGAGAAACTAGAAAAATTCCTGCATAGGCTATATAATAGGCAATACTATTTTGATAATGGTTTTATGGTCCTATAGAAGAATTTCTTATCCCTAGGAAATGGCTGCTGAAGTATTTAGAGCTGAAGTGTCATGATATTTGCAACTTGCAATCAAGTGACTAAGAAAAAAAGAAAAAGGGATAGAGCCAGCATGGCAAAATGCTAACAATGAGTGAATCTAGGTGAAGGGTATACAGGTTTCCACTGTACTTTCTTTGAGCTTTTCTGTAGGTTTGAAATTTTTTGAATAAGGAGTTGGAAAAAAATAAAATGTAACAAAAATGGGGAAATTATGCAACAGTAACGTAAAAAGTAAAAACAAAATTGTGTATACCACAATTATAGCTCTATAAATAAGAACAAGATAAATAATCTTTATTCATTTCAACATTTGTTATGCTCTTGCCATATGACAGGCTCTGCACTAAGTGCTGGGGAACACCTTGTTCCCCTTCAGAAGCTCCTTTTCTTGCCCTCCCTAGCTTTTCCTCCTAAGATATTATTTCTCAGTAATGCTTACGTGCTTAACATGCAAGACTTTGGATCTGGCCAATTCCACCCAAGCCTCAGAGGACCGTTATTGTGACAGGCTCACCTCTGTATCCTTGGTTCTTAGCAAGCTACCTGGCCCCATGAGCCTCTCAACAATGCCTGCTTCCAGGAGTTCACACGCTGGTGGGGGAGGAAACTGCATCAACAGATCATTTAAAACAAGGTTAGCCATGGCTGGTGTGGCTCAGTGGATTGAGTGCCGGCCTGTGAACCGAAATGTTGCCAGCTCAATCCCCAGTCAGGGCACATGTCTGGGTTGTGGGCTGGGTTCGCAGTTGGGGATGTGCAAGAAGCAACTGATCACTGTATCTCTCACACATTGATGCTTCCTTCCCTCCCTTTGCCTCTCTCTAAAATAAATAAAACCTTTAAAAAAAATAAGATTAAGTACATGGTGCCCACAAGGTATTACTGCATTCTAATGATCATTTAAACTCTACCTTTATGATATCCTCCCCTCTTCTTTATTTCCTACTCTTCCCTACTATGCGTCATCCCCTTCTGTATGGCATTCTGGTTCCCATCTCAATGCCTTTGCTCAGCTCAAGCCAACCTCCTAGCTTGGAATGACCTTTCACTCCTTTGCTTCACCTGTCCAAATCCTACCCAGCTTAGACCTATTTTTACTATGTGCACATGTTATTTTCCCTCCTGAACCTAGGGTGGAAATCAGGTATTTCAGAATGTCCTATGGCCCTGCTAATCAAAGTGTGATGGGGGAACCAGCATCATGTGTGTCAGCTGGAAGCCTATTAGAACTGCACTCTGGGACCCTACCCAGCTAGACTTTCCGAATCAGAAACTGCAATCGGGCAAGTTCCCTGGGGGCTTCATATTCACGTTAAAGTTTGACAAGTACTGTCTTATAACACCAACAGGAATATGCATAAAGCAGAAACGCAAATATTTTGAGACCTGGGGCCCTGCGAATCCTAGGGGATTCTCAGTTTTGCCATCCCATCATTCTCTGCTCTCCCAGCTGTGAGCCCCCTTCCCTTTGGGACCTCACGTGCTTCTTTCCTCCGTCAGAAGGTAGAAAGGAGCCGAAGAGTGAGGAAGACACTGAGGTAGCGCCCAGGGGGGGTGATGATGAGATGAAGCTGCTACGTTCCTCGCAGAGCCAAAAGCAAATGTTGGCGTCCGCTTCAGGGTTACATTTCTGGGGAGAAATTGGCTTTACTTCTAAGACAAAAATGCCTACTACCCTTTCAGCATCCGAGCCTGAGGAGAAGAGATTTGTGATAGACAACATTGAAACTGTTTCTAGACTTGATTTATTGACTTGTCTGTTTCTATTCTGTCACTAAGCTGATTGACAATGAAACCCGGGATGTGACTTAAAGTGATTTGTGCGTGTGCGTGCGCTGCGGTCGGGGCCCGGTGAGCCTGCTCGAAGTGCTCCTGTGAATGAAAGGCGTTTATGCGGGGGGGCTGTTTGCGTGTGGGGAGGGCGTGCCTCTAGGAAGTTGATTGTGATGGAATGTGTGTCTGTCTGGCTTGGGAAGCAATGTGGGTTCGAGTTTGTGCTGTGTGAACACTTGGAGGGAAGGAGGTAGGTGGCCCTCCCACGAGGGAGGGGGTAGTTACAGACACATCTTAGGAAAGGCTCCTTCTCTCTCCCTCCCTAGCTTTCCTCCTAGGATATTATATCCCAGTTAGGGGGCCTTGGGAGAGGGTTTGGGAGGGGTGGAAGGGGCCCGAGCTCTCCCCTCTCGGCGTCGCGGAGGATCTGGAAGCTGGGGAGGGAGAACTGATGGGGACAGGTGCGGCCCCACAGAGGCACGCGTGGCGACACGTGGAGGATTCATCGATTCATCCTCAGCCCGGGAATCTCATCCCCTGTCCTAGGGTCACCCGCTTCACTTCTCGTGAGTCTACGCCGCTGGAAGCCTGTGCCCCTCTTCTCCGCGGGGCCCCGGGAGGGCGACCCTGTTAGGGAGCGGAACCCCGCCCCTCCCTTGTTACAGACGAGCCCCGCCCCCTCCCGCCGCCCAGAGGAGCTCCGCCCCTGCCCCGCCCCCAGCGCGACCACAGCGCTCCCCCAGCTCAGTCCGGCTGGCCCCATGCTACTGAGCGGAGCCCCTCCCGCGGGCTCCGGCCAGGGGCCGCGGGCGCAGGGGAGCGCGGGGGGCGGCCCAGGGGGGTCGCGCCGGGGCGCTGGGGGTTCAGGAGCCGGCCCAGGAGGGGGCGGCAGTGGCGGAGTAGCCAAGTGGCTCCGGGAGCACCTGGGCTTCCGTGGGGGGGGCGGCGGCGGAGGTGGGAGCAAGCCAGCGCCCCCGGAGCCGGACTATCGCCCCCCCGTACCCTCCCCGGCCGCGCCCCCCGCGCCGCCCCCAGACATCCTGGCCGCCTACCGGCTGCAGAGGGAGCGTGACTTCGAAGACCCCTACTCTGGGGGTCCGTCCGGCTCCGCTGCTCTAGCCACCCCCGTGGTCCCCGGCCCCACGCCGCCCCCGCGCCACGGCTCGCCCCCCCACCGCCTTATTCGAGTCGAGACCCCTGGTCCCCCAGCGCCCCCTCCCGAAGAAAGGATCTCTGGACCCCCAGCCAGCAGCGACAGGGTGAGTGCCGCGACGGGCGGGGGTGACCAGGGGGGAGAGGTGGTTGGTGGTCTAGGGCTTTCGAGAGGGACAAAGGTGGCCCAGCCAGGGCTGGGCCTCTTGGTGTCACGGTTTCTAGCGGACACGATCTTAGTCCCTGACCCCGGGACTCCGATTCTTCATCCACCTTTGTTCAGATTCTGGACCTACTAATCTGGGACGTGTGCCCCAAACTCTGCGTGTATCCCCTATATTCGTCCCAGGACTTGGTGACCCATCGCGTCCAGGGCTCTGCTCTCCTCATCGCAGCCCCCTGGAGCCGAATCTGCCAGCCTTTTTCTAACGGGATTTGAATCCCCTACCCCACCCCGTCCTTTAGGGCCTTTCTGCCCTCTGGGAGCAGCAGCTCACTGCCCTTTGATCTCTGACCCCTCCCCCCAGGGCAGAGCCAGCACAAAGCACTCCTCCTCCTCCTCCTCTGGGAGCCCAAGCATCCTTGCAGGTGCTGAAGCCACAGGAAGGAGGTGAAGGTAGGGGTTTCTCCCTGTGGACACAGCAAGGGCTGGCCTTTGCCTCACCCAGTCTGACTGGAGCCGGGCCGACTGTTGTTCTCAGGAAGCCAGGACAGGGAGTATGCAGCTCTGTGCTAAGGATGCTGACCACCTAGGTTCAGGCAGGCCCACTACTGCACTCCTTCCCTTGGCCCCCCAGGTGTGGGGACAGTCAGTGCTCAGAACCTGTTGCCCAGAAGGGGCTAAGCAGCTGAAACCAGTCCTCTTCTCCTCGCGGCCTCCTCCTCCCTTAGTTTGCTATGAGGGCGGCTAGAACCTTTCCTGGATCTGCAGGCTTGGGATAGAGAGGAGAACCAGCACTCACTATTCCTGCGAACACCCGCTGTGCCTCAGAGGGCCCTGGTGGAGAAACCACCCTGCTCAACCTCAGTTTGGCCTATCCCTCCTTGACAGCTGACAGCCATCCCCAGGTCCCTCTAGCCTTAAGTTCTGTTACGATGCTCTGGGCTGCTCTGGCTCTGTTGTCCCTCGTCACTCACCCATGGAAGCCCAATTCTGGGGCTTATGCCTCTTTCCTCAGTTTTATTGGATTGGAGAACGAAGTTGCTGTCCGAATCCACTGGCTCCAGGGTTGTGGCTTTCAGCCGAGAGTACCATTCTGCCTGATTTCCCGGATAAGAGAGGTATGTCAGGGTCAGAGTAGGAGCCTTAGCCATGTGGATTCTTTTTTCCCCTAGTTCCTGCCATGGGGCATGGCTGCCCAACCTCGGTTAGGACCCTTAGCCCACGGAAGGAGGCTGTTCTTTCTTCACATGCCCTTAGTCTTCTCTTTTTCTTAGTTGTCCCCCGCTTTTGTGTAATGTGATGGCAGTGGTGGCAGTGAGGCAGAGGGAGCAGTAGACCTTGTTCTCACCGTTGACCAGTTAATCTCCTCCTCCCTGCTCACAACCCGTTGGCATGTGGGCGTGAGCTATTCCTGGCCCTCTTCCTCTTAGACTGCCCACCGAGCTGCGGGCTCCTCCGGGACAAGGACCATGTTCTCCTCATGGCTCTGTCTTCCAAGTGATTGACCCAGTGCTTGGCATAAAGAAGGGTGCATAACTATATCCTGAATGGTGACTGTCCATTGCCAGGGTGACCTGAGGGTCAGAGACTCCCCTTATACATTTCCCCACAAAGTCCCCACAATGAAGGAAACCATGCAGACTTACAGCCTCCTCTCACTGATGGTGTCCATACCTCACCCTGGGTCAGCTCTGTGATCTGCGGGCTGTTCAGCATTTGGGGACCAAGAGATATCTGACTCCTTTGTCAGCTGCAGGGACAGAAACGAAATCCAGCAGGATCTCCTGGGAGCCACACAACCTGCGGCTTCTTCAGTGGGCTTGATGAGAAGGACCCAGGATGCCGTCCAAGATGGCTCAGAGTTAGGGATGCTGTTTCCATGGGCCCGGACATGGGGCCTCCCACCATTCAGAGAGAGAGCAGCTTCAGCCCCTTCATGGCAGAGTTTGGGGGACCCCAGAGTCTTCCCCTAGGAAGAGCCCAGATGAGGTACCTGAGCCATTTACCCTAAATCTAACTGTCGGCACATGCCCGCAGAGCTCATACAGAGTTGCTGCCCCTGGACGGTGAGCTGGCCTGGCTCTGGCCCTCGAGGTGGTGCTGAGCCAGTTTTCTGTTCTGTGTGGCTCCTTTTCCCTATTCTCTGTGCTCCCTCCTCTCGCCCCTGCAGGTCCCCTTGGCTTTTGGGTCACTTCCTGAGGTGAGGTGTGGACTGAGGACCAGGATGTGCCTTGGGATGGTCGGTTTCTCTCCTTCTCCTGCAACCTAGTGACTGGTGCTGGAGGGGCCAGAACCCTCTGGGGCTGGGTTGTGAGTTTTGATGAAATGGATGGAAATGCTGCTGTGATGAGCCAGAGAGATTGAGGGGAAGTGAGCTCAGTCACTATGGGGTAGGAGAGAATGGGGCCTTAGTCAAGACCCTGAGAGGCCCAGGGGGCTCACAACCATTAGCCTTCTTCCTATGCAGGGCTCTGGCTGTTGGCCTACCCTGAGACCCACTACTGCAGTTGGCAGGGGTACAAGGTGGCCATCTGGGCAGGCCTGGCAGGACAGGTGTGGGAGCAGCAGGAGCCCCGCCCTGCATGGGACGGGAAGGCAGGGACTCGCCATCTGGTCACAGGAAGAGCTCCCTCATGGTGTTGGGCACTTTCAGGCCTCCGGGCTGTGCTCTGACAGAGGGGTTAGAGAACTAGGCCTCCCCTTGCGTTGCTCCCTTTTCTCAGACCTTCACTAGGAAAAACCTGGTCTAGGAAAGGGGGATGGGTCTGGGAAAGGGGCCCCGATCAGGTGAAGCTTTGAGCCGTCTGTGGCCATCTGCACAGTGTCCTTTGCCTCCATCATGCCAAGATGTGTGTGTGTGTGTGTGTGTGTGTGTGTGTGTGTGTGTAAGTGAGAGAAAAATAAAGAGAGAGGATGTGATGGGAACAATAAGACAGGCACCCTGTATGAAGTGAACCTAGGGCTCTTGTTCTTAGCTCATGGAGGTGTTTCTGGGGCTCATAAACCTCCAGAAATTGTGCAGATATTCGGGTACATGAGCATTTTTTCTGGGAAAAAGCTCACTGCTCTCAGATTCTCACAGGGGTCCACAGGGCCAAAAATATTTTTTTTTAAATAGATGTGCCTCATAGATGGTACCCACGTGGGCTTAGATCCTGCAGGCCGTATTCAGAATGAGTGAACAGACAGGAGGGAAGGGTAGAGCAAAGAGGAGATACTCGGGTGACCTGAAATCAAACAAGACGTGCCTGCCCTGGGGTTAGAAGGAGGGGAAGGGGCCCTTCCTTACCCAGTGTTCACTGAGTGTTTGTGTATCATTAAGTGACACATTAAGTGACACATAGGTGCTGAAAGGGATTCACCACTCAGAAGACCTGGTCCTTGACTTTCTTGAGTTTGCTTGTTTGCTTTAATTTTCCTTGTTATGACCCCCAGAGTCTGCAGGTCTGATCTGTGTAGCTCGCCCATGGCTGCCAGTGGAAGTGGAGGGAGGAGCAGAGAAGGGTTCCAGATGAGGGACCTCTGTGGGCTGGTTGGACCTCTTAGCCCCTTGTGGCCTGAGCTGGTCATCTGTGCTGCTGTTACTGCTTTGGGGAGGGCTGAGGCCCAAGGTCTGCGGGATTTGTACGGCAGGCCTGTCCACTCTACCCAGTGCTACCTCCTCGCACTGCGGCACTCACTCCCTCTGGAAGATATCTTTGGCTTGTTGGCTTGGCTGGTGATTCAGTGACACCTCAGCCCTGGCATTATTCTGCCCATCAGGAGTTGGGAACAGTTGGGACCCTATGGACCACGAATGGGAATGGGAGCAGCTGGCTGTGACCCGGGCTTGGAGGGGGTGCCTGCTCCAAGTTGCCCTCATCACCGAACCAGTTGCAATATTATGTGATGGCAGAGGCGAGGCCCAATCCCCACATGCAGTGAGCCTGTGGTGCCTCCAGATGTAGGGCTTTACAAGACCTCAAGATGCTTCAGGTTTTTGGAACTGTTCTGTCTATCAGTGTGAGCCCCTGCAGGACCCAGGAATTTGGCCTTTTCATTTTTAATAATATAACGGTGGACATTTACTGAGCACTTACCGTGTGTCTGGTACCATTTTGAAGCAGCTGACGTGCATTAGGCCAGTTGATCCTTACAATAACCCTAGGAGGGAAATTCAGTGATTATCCCCAGGTCATATACAGGGATGCTGAAGCGCAGGAATGTTGGGTCGCACTTGCATGATTTCACAGCTAGTTAAGTAGGAGAGCCGAGGTTGACAGCCAGGCAGCCTGCCTCCAGACTGGCTGCCAGCACCGTGCCAGGGGACCTTTGCACTTATGGAGAGGAGGGCTGCAGAGCAGAGGTGTTCACTAAGCATTTGCTAATGAACAAAGGGAAGGAAACTCAGAGGAGGAATGAGGGGTGTGTTCTGGTGGAGTTCACCAGTTTCTGAATGATGAAGGCCAGCACTTGCCACCCAATCTTGCGGTAGCCACAGACATACCTTATAATGGTTTTAAAAGGGTTGGTGGCATCGACTGCATGTCTGTCATGTTTGAATGTTTTACGAGTGTGGCATTGCTTTGTAATTAGAAAGGATAAAAACAAATTTGTTTCATATGAAGGAATTTCTCTGGCAGATAACATTGGGACAGGCATTCCAATAAGAGGGAACAGAGGGTGCAAAATTTCGATCTCGGGGGAGGTAAATAGTATACCATTCCCCAAACTGACAAACTTTCAGTTGAAAAGGATTTCATAGTTAAATACTTTGGACAAATGCTGAATTAAACAAAATTAGACTGCCCTCTTTGCTACAGGACTTTTCAGAGACTTTAACATGCTAATGTGTATTTGTTGCCACATTTCCCAATTTTCTGGAAAATCTGTGGCAAGACACTGAGAGTCGGGAGACCTGGGTCCCACTCTTATCTCTGCAGCTACAAGCTGTGCACCCTAGACAAGGCCTTAATCCCTGAATGTAAAAAATTATCATCAGGGTCCACCTTTATTGAGCACTGACTCCAGGCCAGCCCCTGGGCCAAGGACTTTTACATTCATTGTCCTTTTCCCAATCCTCTAAGGTAGGTATTAATACTATCCCCCGTTTACAGTTAAAAAGCCAGAGGCTTCCAGACATTAAATGTAAACTAAAGAAATGGAGAAAAGGGGCAGTAGTAGATTTTAGGGACCTTGCAGAGCCAAATTCTATGACGTCTGTCCCCTTGCTCCCCCTGGACTCACAAGCCCCACGGGGGGCAGAGGGACTCATAGCAGGGTCCAGATGCAGAGTGGAAGTTCGAACCAGATGGCAGGCCTGCCACCACCTGAGGAGAGGCTTGGGCAGGAAGGAGAGTCAAAGCCTGACAGCTGCTCCGGGAGGGACGCTGCCTGGTCCGAACAGGCACAAGAGCCAGCGCCTGGAGGCGCCCTGCTGGGTGATAGAGGGGAGGGGGTCTGGTTGGCAGGAGGCATGGGGACAAGGGGGTCCTCTGGGCAGCAGCTCCTTACGTGCTAGTTCAGAAATAGTTCAGCCCTTTAACAGCACTGTGACTCTACCAGAGGGCTTGCCTAAGTATCTGCCCTGGTCTTAGTGCCTTCCCTGCCAGTTTCTCCTTCTGCCCTTGAGCCTGGAGCCTTTGATCCCCGTTCCAGTGTCAACTCTGCTCCCACAGCTGCTGCTGGTTGGTCAAAGTTCAAATGAATGGGGATCTGAGAGTCTGTGAGCCTGGGAAGAGAAGGAGACCTGTTGAGCCTCCAGGAAGTGTGCCCTAAGCACCCGCTGTGTGCCCGGCTCTGTCATGGGCATGGTATACAGCAGTGAGCACATTAGAGTCCGGTAAAGGGCGGAGGTGTCAGAAGTAGCTTTCCCCACCGAGCAGTGTTGCCGCCTTGCGTGACCTAGAAGCCCCTGAGAAAGCAGGCCTGGCCTATGACAGGGATCCTCTGTGTCCAGGGCAGGTTTCCATCCTGCCTGGCTTCCCAGCAGGTGTCTCTGCTGCTGCTCCCAACCCTCAGCCCCATGGGCGTCTCCTCTGGGCACCCCAGCCCGGGGGTGGCCAGGGGACAGGCTGGGCTTCCTGGAGCAGGGTGTGGAGTCAGGAGTGGAACAGAGGAGCCATTGAGCTGCCCGCAGAGCTGCCACCTGGGCGCCCACAGGCACCAAGGGCTGGCGCTAGGGAGGCCCACGCTGGACGGGGAGGAGTCATAGCTCTAGGCACTAGCCCAGGACTCCAGCGTGAAGGGCACTGCACGCAGCTGTGACCAGGCTTGGTGAGGGAAGGGCGGGGGGGCTCTGTGGTGTTGCGGGGGCCAGCGCTTGGTCCCGGGGCTTCAGCTCACTGCGCGGCTTCCAGGCCCTCAATCCCTTTCCCTGGCCCCCCACCCTACCCAGATTTATGCTTCCTCCCTCTCCTGAATGAACAAGAAAATGTGCTCCGTGGCCATTCTTCCTGTTTTATGTGAACTGATTTACTGAGCACTTTTAGGCCCTGGGGATTTAGCAGTGAACATGGTTCCTACCCCCAGGAAGCTCACAGTCTGCAGGAAGACAGATAATAAAACAAGTATTTACTATACATGTGATAATAACTCAAGTCAGAGGCACCTAACCAGAACCCAGGAGAGAATGGAAAGGCTTTTTTTTTTTTCTGAAGAAAGAAAAGAATCTGATTCAGGCAGAGGGAAAGCTTTTGAGGTGAGAAGGAGAGCATAGAGTTTTCAGGTAACAAAGAGATTTGAGATGGGAAAGAGAAATCAGAGAGGAAAGTAGAATCTTTAAATCTCTTTAACGATTGACATTTTCTTGTAGCCACTGGAGAGCCAGTGCAAGGTTTAAGTATAGCATGTCTGTTGATTAGCTGCCATATGTGAATGTGAGTCTGGGTGCCAGCTGGGCTGGGTACCCAACAGACTGGCTCCAGGGCCCCCTTGGTCAAGTGGGTGGAGCCAGTTGGGGGCTTTGCCAGCTGGCCTGGGAGGAAGCAGCCTGGGGAGGGAAGCAGTGAGTGGATTTCTTTTCTTTACTTGGAGGAAAGAGGATGAGGTGGGGTGGGCTCCAAGGGAGATAGGCAATGATCTAGTGGAAACATTTTTCAAGTGCCTACTGTGAGCTGGGTGCTTATGGGAGGTGGAGAGACAAAAATGATAAAGAGCTCCAGGCTAGTGGATGATGTGGTGGCGGTCTTCTTGGAAGTAGGCAGAGAGCTGAGGGAGAAACGGAGCTGGGTGGCTTGACTAGAACAAAGTGGAATAAGTTGGGAGCTGAAGAACTGAAGAATGAGATGGTAGGAGTCTTTGGTACGTGCTTTAGAGACCCTGGAGGGGCTCTCAGCTGTCTAAGCAACGTGAAGAAGGTGTCTCTGAGGTGGGAAGTTTCCTTTTTCCATCTCTATACCTTGCTCTAGGGGTCTCAGATCTAACCCAGGGCAGGGAGCTGACCCCTATAGCCTCCCCACCCAACCGGCTCCCACAGTCCTGATCTGTGGGATCTTGGCCCAGAACCAAAGCCTAGACCAAGAATGGAGGAGTGGCAGGAGTGGCCCCTCCCCGTGCTGCTGGCCCCAGAGCCACCTCTTGTCAATGCCTGTCAACCCACTTGCAGTCTCCCCTGAGGAGCTGGCAGGCCTGGGTGGGCTGGGCTCTGTCTCTGCCTCAGCCAGTCCTCCCCTCCCTGCCCCCCAGGAGCCTGTGCCCAGCTTGGAGAAAGGCTCTATTGTCCTCAGCTGCACCCCGCCCTAAGCACCTTGAACTCCTCTTCAGGGTTTGTGGCTTGCGGTTCCCTCTGTCTTGACTGGGAGCAGGGACAGAGGGGTGGCCGTGAGCCACTTGTGTGGGAGAAAGTGGGATGTGGAGGGCAAAGGCCAGGCCTTTCCTGTTTCTGTCCTCCAGGAGCCCAGGGGATTTCAGCAGAGCCCAAATCCTGGCTTCCCTCATGGCTGTCCTAAGGTTGCCCTTCTCCTGGGACAACCAAGATGCCCACTGGTGGCAGGTTGGCAGCATGATTTTGTACAAAAGGCACAGGTTCCAATCCCGGTTGCTCCATTTATGTGGAATGGTCTTGGGCATGTTGTTCCTACCTGCCCTGAGTCTCCATTTCCTTACCGTGGCGATAATACCCACGTGATGATGTGATGGGGGTTGTGTAGATAAACCAACAGAACCGTGGCCGAAAGTGAGTACTCAGTCTTTCTGTTCTTGATGGTCAGCAAATACATTTTTGTTCAGCATCTGGTGACACACTGGTAGGCATGGACCAAGCTAATTCCCAAGTTGCCCACCGTGCCCTGCTCAGTCTTTGAGCTTGTGCAACAACACTATAACCAGTTCTCTGAATTAATCCCTCCTGTGGAACCTGCCTGGACCCCAGCTGAGGCAGGCCTTAAGGCCCAGGGCCTCA
This sequence comes from Mormoops blainvillei, assembly GCA_004026545.1. Taxonomy (NCBI): domain Eukaryota; kingdom Metazoa; phylum Chordata; class Mammalia; order Chiroptera; family Mormoopidae; genus Mormoops; species Mormoops blainvillei. The sequence continues at coordinate 36,728 of PVJD01010678.1, forward strand.
TCCTGGCCATTTAGCCTAGGAGATGGCCCAGAGGCCTGGAGATGGCCCACAAAATTAACAGAAAAGAAAGTACCACTCTTCAGCAACCTGGTGGGAGAGCCCTGCAAAGGAAGAGCCAGAGCTCGTCCCCACCCAAGTTCAGATTCTTCCCTTGGGTACCTGGGGCTTTGGGTCTAAGGTAGGGCTGTCCAGGACTCTTGCTCCTATGGAGAAGCAGAGATACCTCTCAGATGTCTGAAGCCTGCTCTGTTCCCCTAGTTGGCAATTCTAGAAGACTACGCGGACCCGTTTGATGTCCAGGAGACTGGCGACGGCCCAGTAGGAGCTTCAGGAGCCCCAGAGAAGGTCCCAGAAAATGATGGCTATATGGAGCCCTATGAGGCCCAAAAGATGATGGCTGGTAAGTAATAGAGTCACAGAGAGGGTTGGGGGGGGTTGTTCCCTGAGGCTTGAGTATCTGCAAAACGAGCTCCAGCACCCGCATGTCTAAGAACTGATTCCTTGGTCTTTAGAAAATATGGAGAAGGCCTTTGCTGAGTCCTCAGGAAAGGTGACCACTGCTTTCAAGATAGTTACTTTGGAGAAGGATCTGTGATTTGTGGTGCTTGAGACCTGAGGTGGTAGAAAAGGCCACCCAACCAAAGATCAGACAGATGGAAGCACTTGGGATAGTCAGGAAGGGCAAGATAGTGGTGTGGGCTGAGGGGTCATTGGTCCCCAGAAGAGAATCACTAGCTTTAGGGAATGTGGTGAGTTTGAAATGATGTGATGTCAAAGTGAAACCTCTTTACAGCAATTGGAAAAGCATGACTATAAATGCAGATGTAAAGGGTTCCATGATACTTGGCAAGTAGTTCAAGGAGTTAGGGCAGGAAGAAATGAGTAAGACCTGGCCCTGGGGACGGAGACTGAGAAAAGATCCATGAGAGACCACATGGGGGTCATCAGAGAGGAGGACACAGGTGAGTCAGTCTAAGCCAAGGCCCCAGGGCAGGATGAAAGGATTCGTTCAGGGGCAAATAATCTTCGTGCTGGGCATACAGGAGAGGCAAGATTAGAGAGGCCAAGAGGGGCAGTGAAAGGCCCCGAAGGCTGGAATGAGGTGTTTGGGAGGGGAGGTGTTTGGGAGGGGAGGCCAAAAGGGGGAGGGGAGCCATTATGGATTCTTAAGCAAGAAAGGAATAGGACAAATATGGCATTTTAGGAGGATTACAGAGGCTTTGGCGTACAGAACAGACTAGAAGAACTGGGCATTAGAAAGATGAGGTAGCAAGCTATTGTGGAAATTAGTGAGGCTTTAAGGAACCAATAATTAACACCCCTTTCTTCCCCTCTGGAGCTTGGAAATAATTGAGAAATAAGATCAAGGAAACAGAAAGATGGAGATTACAGTGTCAGCTTTATTACTGATAAAGGTGATTGGAGAACATTACTTAGCTGTGTCACCATAATGGGCTTCTTAATACTTCACTGCAGAATTAAACTTGCCCATGCAGGCTTGGGCAACATAGGACAGCTGTAGGCCCCTGCATGGGGGCAGGAGGAGAAAGAACCAGAATGAGCTCTCTCTGCAAGAAAGCAGATCAGAGAAGCTTCTCTCCCTCCCTGGGAGAGGTGGGTGAGGGGGCAGGGAGCAGTCGGGAGAGTTATTCCATGGAGCCCATGAAGCAGGAGCCTGAAGAATGGAGGGCCTCCCTAGCAGTAATCCAGATGTGGAGAGATGAGGGCGAGACTCGTCAGGCATTGGCAATGAACAGATGGGACTCCGAGAATGAAGGAGGGCCAGGACCAAGGAGAGCAGCACAGTGGACAGAAATGGAGAAAGTGGGAGCGCAGCTACCATATTTACATCAGAGGAGTGTGGCCTCCTAGGAGGTCCATGAGTGCCCAGAACTGATGAGAATATTTGCGCATTTCCCTGGGGAGCTCCATACTTTTATCATAGTTTCACTGGGGTCAGAAATCCTAAAAAGAGAATCACAGAACAGACCAGAAGAACTTCTAGGGAAAGCGGTGAGTTTGAAACATCAAAGTGAAACAATCTTTATGGCAACTGGAAACATATAGATGCAAAGGGTTCCATGAGATTGGGCCAGTCGTTCAAGGAGTGAGGGCCTGAAGAAATGAATAAGATTTGACCTTGGGAAACAGAGACCAAGAGAGGATCCAGGGAAAGAGACCAAGCGGGATGATCAGAGGGGAGGACAGCCCATGAAAATGACTTGTCAAAGGCGACAGTTTCAAGGATGGAGTGGTCAGCAGTATCCGAGCAACAAAGAAGGATTTTCAGATTGGGAAATCGTATCCCTTGGGACACAGGGAAATAAATGGAGTTGGGTAGCGAGGAGGGGACGGGCTAGGAGAGGGCCCTGCCTTGGTTTCCTAAATGTGTAAGCCTCAGCTCCCAGCCCTCGCTGGCCATTGCAGGGTCTTTCTCTGGTCTTTCACTCTGGTGCCTCTCTGCCCCTGCCTCTGTTGGGTCCCCGCTTTGGGAACCCCAGAGGTGTTTTGAGGGGCCCGGGATGCGTGCCCCAGAGCCAGCAGCATCTCCCCTGACGGAGGCCTGACTGGCTGTAGAGGGGCACCCCTGGGGGGCTGAGCCAGGCAGCCAGGGCGGCTCTCACACCTCCCTTCCCGCCTTCCCCTGGTAGAGATCCGGGGCTCCAAGGAGACTGCGGCTCAGCCCCTGCCTCTGTATGACACGCCCTATGAGCCAGAGGAGGAGGGGGCCACCCCAGAGGGCGAGGGGGCCCCCTGGCCCCGGGAGTCCCGCCTGCCTGAGGATGACGAGAGGCCCCCTGAGGAGTATGACCAGCCCTGGGAGTGGAAGAAGGAGCGGATTTCCAAAGCTTTTGCTGGTGAGTCCTGGGTGGAGATGGCAGTTCTGCTGGGGCCTCTGAGCAGCTTTCTGGGCTCAGGGGAATGGAAGGAGTGGAGCCCTGGGACCAGTGGAGGCCCAGGAGGGAAGTGTGGTTGAGTCTGCACCACGGAGAGCTGTGAATTGGCAGTGGACGCGGTGCTGTGTGCAGAGTCAGGGAATGGGCACAAGAGAAGGAAGAAGGTGTCTCCCTGCACCACCACCTCTTGGAGGCCAACAGGCTTGGACAACTTCCATCTTTTGGGGAATTGGGTATATTTAAAAATAAAGAGATTCCAAACAAAATTATAAAACGTGTGGCATAAGTTAAATACTTGCACTTAGCAAAAGAAGGCATTTAACACTCAAGACAATGAAAACAGCTGCCTGTGTAACCTTTAGAGACACCAGCCTTGAGTTAGAGGGCTGTGTCTCCCCATGGCCGGCCGTGCTGGGCTGGGGACCTACTCCCAGAGGGATTTCTGAAGCAGGGACCAGTGCGCAGGGATGCTATAAGAAATCGCCTTTACTGCATGAGGATAGGTTCCTTCTGTAGCAAGCACCTCAGTGGCCCTCCCAGGCCTAGGGTCCAACATGGAGAGGTATGTGTGGGTGGTGTGAGTGAGGGGGCATGAGAACCTGGAGTACAAACAGAGCTTTAGCTCCTGGACCCTTGATTCAGTAAGAACATAAAGGATTTAATTGCCATTAGACTTCATTCCCATTCCCATGTTCCCCTCAGTCCTCCTTGGACAAGAGGCTCCTTTCGGAGCTAGATGCAGCTCCTCCTTCTGTCTTCCCCACCCTGGCAACCAGACTGAGAAACCACAGGTTTCTCATTTGTTCCCTGTAAAGCACACGCCACTGAGGATGGGCCGTTTATCTCCTGAAGTCTCCTTGGAGAATCAATACTGTTTGGATTGCTTAATGGGAAAATCTATGCTCGTCATTAGGAAACCTTGTTAGCAGTCCTGGAGCTGCCAGTGGCATCAGTCTCCTGATTGTTGGGGCTCAGGATTTGGGGTGTGGGAAGAGGAGGAAGCGAGACAAGGTCGAGGGTGTTGGGAGGCTGCGGAAACATGGGTGTGGTGCTGGGAGGCGTGGGCAGCTCCTTGTCCCTCTTTCCCTCCTTTCCTGGTCCCTCTGGTTCCTGGAGGCTTGTGAGAGGTCAAACGAATGGGATGGTCCCACGGGGCTGACAGAGCAAGACCTCGTGTCCTGCAGTTTGCCACCTGAGCCTCCCACCCAGTATCACCAGCCCATCGTGGCCAGTGGCTCTGCCCAGCCCACTGAGGGTGCCTGTTCCCCATTCAGAAGCCGCCCCTGCCTCTACTCTGACCCTCCTTTCTAGGCTGTCCTGTGTCCTGGCTCTGGGTTTTAGTGTCTCAACTTCTGCCTCTCTCTCTGTCTCTGTCTCTGTCCCTGTTCTTGTCTGTCTCTCTTCTCCCTGCTGCTGCTGGCTCCAGTTGACATTAAGGTCATCAAAGACCTACCTTGGCCTCCACCAGTGGGACAGCTGGACAGCAGCCCCTCCCTGCCTGATGGGGACAGGGACATCTCCGGTCCAGCCTCACCCCTCCCCGAGCCCAGCCTGGAGGACAGCAGCGGTGGGTTCTGTGGGGGCTTCTGGCCAGGGTGACATGTCCTCTCACCCCTCAGGCCCTGTGGGCTTGGGTTGGAGGAGCTGAGGTGGGATAGGGCTTGGAGAACCCAGGAAAAATCCCTCTCTTCCTAGAGGAAAAAGAATGGACAAAGTACACATTCCTCCCCTCACCCCTAAAGGTGTGGGCAAGGTGTCTCCTCGGGGAGATCCCTTCCAATATTTTCTCCACCATGCCAAAAATACCCGGTATTCTAAAATCACCGACCAGAGTCTTCAGCAGTGCAAATAACTCCTGAGGCCGGGGTGATACTGGCTAGCACAGAAGTGCCTCACTCCAAAGAGTAAAGGGTCTGACCCTTGCATCTGGTGTCTGCAAGACAATAAGGGCTTGAAAGTGCTTCAAGGAGAAAAAAAAAAAAAATAGTCCAAATGGGGAGAGAGAAGGCACTAAACACTTCACCTATGTTCAGTTTTACCCAGAATGCGCAGCCAAGGGCATGTGTGTGCGTCTGTGCATGTGCACGCAGGCCTGAGCACCTGTTTGTACATTTGTGCCAGAGTGTGAGTGGGTATTTTATAAATACAGTGAAGGAGGGCCTCTGTCACCTGCACATGTGTGCCTGTGCTCACGTGACCCAGTGGCTTCAGCAGTCCCTTGTGCAGGCTTAGCAGCGGGGGGTCTGGAAAGGCAAAGCCACCTCCCTGGGCTTGGGGGTGGGGAGGGGCGGGTAGCCTTTGGGCAGCAACCGTGGGGCGGGGGAGGGGCGGACCAGCTGGCGGCTTTGGGCAGGATTAGCCTGTCAGGATGGCACCAAGGGGAATCGGATAATTGTTCTCAGATCGATAAGTCATTTCTGCAGAATGGCTTGGCAGGGTGATTTGGAGAACGGTAATGAACTCTGAGGAGGAGAAAGAAACAATATTATCAGCGCCGGAGCCGCCCTGAGGAGGATGGAACAGGGAAGGCAGTCCGCTGCTCCGGAGGGAGAAACTGAAGTGGTTTCTCCGTTGCTCGTCTCCCCTCCTCTCCCGCCGCGTGGGGGCTGGGAGGCCCTGCGCGGGACAGGAGGGCTGAGCCCCACACCCACCTCCACCCCTACCCCTGCCTGGGGAATGAACCTAGAATTTGGCCCCCAGAGCCAGTCAGGCCCATGAGCATGTCCAGCCCTTCCAGAACACACCTTTGACCGCTTTTGGCAGGAAATGGGGGTGGGGCACTGGTTATTCTATATGGCTCTACCTCTAGGGTCCTCAGAGTCTGTGACTGGTATGTTCCCCACAGCCCAGTTTGAAGGATCTGAGAAGAGCTGCCTGTCACCCGGCCGGGAGGAGAAGGGGCGTCTACCTCCCCGACTCTCTGCAGGGAACCCCAAGTCACCCAAGCCCCTAAGCATGGAGCCCAGCAGCCCCCTGGGGGAGTGGACAGACCCAGCACTGCCTCTGGAAAACCAGGTGTGAGTGTCTGTGTCCAGCTGGGGACTCCCCCTTCCCTCCCCTCCTAGCACTAGCTTGCCTGTAGGGGACACCCAGAATGGGTGGACCTGGTCAGCTAGGGACCCAGCAGAAATGCCCCCCTTCCTCTCTCTTCATCCTCAGCTGGTACCACGGGGCCATCAGTCGAACAGATGCCGAGAACCTGCTCCGGCTATGCAAAGAGGCCAGCTACCTGGTGCGCAACAGTGAGACCAGCAAGAATGACTTCTCCCTGTCCCTCAAGTGAGTGGGGTGGGTTGGCAGCTTTAGGTAGGATTAGCCTGTCAAGATGGCACCAAGGATAATCAGTGGGAGGACAACCACAGGGCAGGAGGAGACCCCAGTATCCCCCCCATGCCCACGCAAGCTGGGGAGGACCCTATCCACCAAGAATTTTGCCTACTTGCGACCAGGCCCTGAGGATCTGGAGTAGTCTGAGCTCAGGCCCTGCTTTCAAGGAGCTCAGAGTTTCTTGGGGGAAATAGTTGAACTAGTGTCCAGCTCAGAAGGGTTCTGTCACTTATTAGCTGTGTGGCCTGGGGTCCCCTTACTTACAAAGTGGGGGGATAATATCTACCTTCCAGGGACAGATTAAGTGAAAATAATGTATGGGAAGCACTTAGCATGGTGCCGAGTGCTCAATAAATTATCGTCGTCATGATTATTAAGGGAAGTCCGAGATGTTCTAGAAGCACAGGCAAGGAGATAGGAAATTTGCCTGAAAGGATCTGTCAGGTGAGATGGAGGCTGGGTCTTGGGAGGAGGGCAGGGCAGTGGGCACAAAGCTATTCTTCACTTTAAAGAAGTGGGCAGGAGGTCTGGCTGCTAGCAGCTGACAACTGAGCTTTGAAGTATCCTGGAAGAGGTGGGGAGGCAGGGCCCCCCCTTCCCATCAGCTTTCCTCCCCGGAAGCAGACACACACAGCCAGCATCGGGCTCCCAGGCTCTCCTGGCAGGACGGCAAGTCCCCTCCTTGGCACCCAGGAGTTCCACCTGGTAGAGCCTGCACCCCGCATGGCAGCCTGCCAGAGTGGTGTGTTCATTCACATCCCCACACCACTCCCGGGGCATCTGTCCCGAGTCCTACCACATTTTCTGGAGGCAGTGGAGTATAGATATACCCCCACTTCAAAAAAAAACCCATATATGGAAATTTGGGACTAAACAGACACATTCGAAGATAATTATTCAGCTTCACTAAAACATGATGAAAAAAAGAAAGCCAGACTATAGTCACAACCTGGGTTTTATTCTTGGGTTTAATAAAACTAGCTATGTGACCCTAGGCAAATCCCTTAATCTCCATGCGCCTTGTTTCTCTGTTTGCAAAATGTAAATGGTTACCTCTTAGGTTTCTTCCAGCTGTCATACTCTGGGAGTCTGTGAATTATCAGTAAATCAAAGGGGCATTAGGGGAAAATTCATTTGTCAAAATTGCGTTTTACATAACTTCAGGGATGTATATTTGCTTTAAAAATTATAGTTCAGGTTCATAGAGGATCTACTATGTACCAAGTAGCATATATACCCTCTAAACAACTACCATCCTGCAGGATCAATCTCTTTTTATAAACAGAAAGTAGATTCAAAGAGGTATGTGACTAGCTCAAGGCTACCAGCTGATAAAGTTCCAAAAGTAGAATTTGAACTCAGCTCAATCTGACTCTAATAACCACGCTGTTCCATCTGTTCCGTTGCACAGCTCCACACTTCATCAAGTCTGGAACAGTCCGAGGCACGGGGAGACTGCAGGGGTCTGGCTCCCTGCGCAGAGCACAGAACGACACAGCCCTGCCTTAGCCTGGGGAGTAAGGGGGGGGGGGGGCAGGCCTGGACGCCAGGCTTTAGCCCAGACTGATCTGGCCCCGCCAGCATCCTCGGTCTGCCAGAGCCTTGTTTGCATATAAATGGCTTCTGGGAAATACAATTATGGTTTCTCTTCTCTCTGTAATGGAAGGGCTTTCACTGGTAATTAAACAGCTTCCTCCAAAAGTCAAACCAGCCCAGCCCTGCGGCCCAGCTAGTCCCACCCAGGCTCCCTGAGGGTCTGGCAAGGGTTCTGCTGCATCCTAAGGGACCCTTGGGACTTTGTCCCAGGAGGTCAGTTATCCAGATGGAGGCTGAGCTCTCAGCTTCCAACTCTGCTCTCTGGCTACTTGTTGCCCTTCTTGGCCAGATCTGTCCCTCAAAGAGGGACAGTTTTTAAGAGAGGTGATTTCTCCCAAGTGGACTGTGGGGAGGGGGCTGTCCCCAGAGTGCGAGAGGGCGGGGGAAGGCAGGGCGCATGCTGCTGCCCACAGCCCTGGGCCTGGGTCTTGGCCTAGGGCCGACAGGGGAGGGGCCCACTTACTGTCTCCCCTCTCTACAGTCCCCAGGGGCTGTACATTTTCCTGACGCCCTTTGCTCCCTTCTCCAGGGCCTGTGTGGTCACTGTCAGCCTCAGTGGTTATCTCAGACCTACAGATGAAGGGTGGCCCCGCACCCTGACGCGTGCACCCTGGACTGGGATTCCCCAGCAGGCTTTCCAGGGCACTGTACTCTGGGGAGGGGAGGGAAGGATGGAGTTAAGGGCCTGTGCTTTCCTCCCATCCCATTCCTCCCTTCAGTCACCCCACTCGCCCTGCTTTCTCACTGGTAGGCCTAGTGAGATGGGTTCAGTGAGAGCCCTCTTTGTACCCCAGCAGGGGAGGCAAGGGACGAGGTTTGCCAGCTTCATCTCAAGAGTGGGGGCCTTGCCCTGGCTGGTGTGGCTCAGTGGATTGAGTGTCAGCCTGTGAACCAAAGGGTCGCCAGTTTGATCCCCCAGTCAGAGCACGTGCCTGGGTTGCGGGCCAGGTCCCCAGTGGGTGTGAATGAGAAGTAACCCCACGTTGATGTTTCTCTCCCTCTCTTTCTCCCTCCCTTCCCCTCTGTCTAAAAATAAATAAAATCTTTAAAAAAATTTTAAAAGTGGGGGGGCCTCACCATGAGTCAGCCTCCTCACCAGTCCTACCTCCCACACCTGCCTCTGAGCTCTGTCCTTGTCCCCAGGTAGGCTCTGACCTTGTTCCCCAAGCAGTGCTGACCATTTGCCTGTGGGTGAGTTTCAGACCTGGGGCCTGGCCGCGCATGTCCGTGGTGGTTTGGACAAACGTTCTTGTTTGGGTACCGCCTCCACACTTTAAGGCCGAGGGCGCCCAGGCCTCTGGAAGTTGGCCAGAGTTCTGAGTAGGGGGTCTTTGCCTTCCTTGCGGACAGGGCCAGGCACTAGTGCTGATTTCCTGGGCTGTGGCTGGAAGACGGGAGAGGCAGCGGAACATGTCCTCGCTGAGAGAGGAAATAGGGCTGCATCCTCACAGATGACGTCAGCCCCAGGCTGAAGGGCTGGGTAGATGAGCTGGGGGCTTGGCCCAAGGCCCAGTTAGCAGCAGGGTGAAGGGATGTCCCCAGGACAAGGCGGCTGACTATTCCCAGATTTGGGGAGCAGCTAGCCCCCTCCCCTAGCATCTACAAGAGAGTGCCCCAAACAAGATCCTCTTGGTTGTCACATCTGTCCACCACTGTCCTGCCAAGGGTGTCATGTCTCCACAGGCGTGACCAGGGGCCCGCCTCACTGGTGTCCTCCCCTGCCTCTCAGGGCGGGAGAGGGTAAACTGGTTCTGGCTACGTAGGCTGGAAGGCAGGAGCGCCTGGATACCAGGGTTCGGGGTGGGGGCGTGAGGTGTGTTGGTCCCTCCAGTTGCCACCTGCACACACCCTGTACACTCACTAGACACACATCCTTGGCACACCCAGTGCCCTTGCCACAAAGCCCATACCTACTGTTACCTACTTAGAAAACCCCCTCCGCCCCCTCCCTGCTTTCTGGACTGACCTCCACCTTTCCTCCTCGCTACCACTCTGCTGGTTTGATATAGGACATTTGCTGCCAGGATGGGGGAGGCGAGGGGGAATGGAGAGGGCTCCCCCTCACCAGGGTCTCCTCTTCTCTTCTCAGGAGCAGTCAGGGCTTCATGCACATGAAGCTGTCTCGGACCAAGGAAGACAAGTATGTGCTGGGCCAGAACAGCCCGCCATTCAGCAGCGTCCCTGAAATCGTGCACCACTACGCCAGCCGCAAGCTGCCCATTAAGGGGGCTGAACACATGTCCCTGCTCTACCCTGTGGCCATTCGGACTCTGTAGATGTGAGGCCTGGGCACTGTGACAGATCCGGACCCAGTCCTGTGCTTGTCCCCTGGCTACGGGCTGTGATCCTTCCCTGGGACATGATCTCCCAAGCCTTTCTTCCCCTCTCCCTGGGATCGAGTGGAAGCTGGAGATTGCTTAATTTATTCTAAAAGGGAAAGGGCTACTGAGGCCTTGAAATAAGAGGTGGTCCGGAGCTGAGGAGAGAGAAATCCCTGGAGAGAAAGGATAGCCCCTGGAGGAAGGGGGCTTCAGAACCGCGGGTCTCCTTGTAGAGCTTAAGATCGGCAGCTCCAGAGCCTTTCCGCCTCTGGGGCAGAGGTGGCCACGCCCTTCCCCACCACCCTCTACTCCCTGGGTCAGCGCGGGGTGGAACAGGACGTGGGCCTACGGGGCGCCCTGACCATCTCTTCGCCTCCATCCCCAATCCACCGGCGGGGCTCAGTCGAGTCTGGTGTAGCGCTTGGGGACTGCAGACCCCCTGGGATGGAGAAGGCGTTGGGGCAGGGAGAGGCAGGGAAGGGCTCGGGCCTGAGGAAACTTGTGCGGTCCCCGGGCCGCCCCGGCACCCGGCCAGAGGCAATAAATAAACCCAGTGCTGCCAGGCGGAACCGCGTCCGCGCCTCCAGCTGCGCACCCCGGGCTGACGGGGTGAGGAGCGGCAAAGCGAGCACAGATCTGTTTATAAATCAGCTCTGGAGCAGACATAGGCCGGCTGTGAAAAGCGCTTTCAAAGCATCAAGTTCCCTCCTTTGACAAGATGTCAAAACATCCCCCCAACCCCCCACCCCCCCGGCCCGGCTTGGGGGTGGGGCGTGGTGCCGGGAGGCGGCAGGCCTTGCGGCGCCCCCTCCCTGCCGCGCCGACGAGAGCGGCTGCCCAGGAGCGCGTCCAATTTCCTGCCTACAGCCATTTGTCTGGGAGGAGGGGAGCCGCGGAGAGACAAAGAGGCACCGCGCCAGGCGGGGGGAGTGGGGTGGCCCTGTCACACGGAAGCCGCGCGCCGGCGGAGCAGGGAAAGCTGGCACAGCCTACTTCGTTCCCTTTCCAGAGGAAGCGGGGGCCTGCCGCGCCTCCCCGATTCCCAGAAAGATGGGTTCGGCCCCCGGGGACCCGCAGCCTGTGGGCCCGGGCCCGAATCCACCTCCCGGCTGTGGCTGCGGCTGGCGGGGCCTTCCGCGCGCGCCCTCTGCTGGCCATGCCCCTAACCTCGGGCCCCGGGTGCGGAGCCAAACCCGCCTGCGGCCCTCGTGGCGCCCTGCCCGAGCCCGTAGCTGCAGCCCACCGAGGCCTGTGGGCCCAGCCCCCCGGGAATACCCACTGCGCCGCCAGGCGGAGCTGCTGTCAAGCCACTCCAGGCCCGCCCTCCTGCTCCCAGCGGCAGGCTGAACAAAGTCTCCTGGACGGACTGAGTACACACACACACACACACACACACACACACACACACACACCCCTTAAGGACAGTTGCCTTGGGAGGGCATCTGAGGGCCTCCTCCAGAACCTAAATCTGCAACTCCCAAGTGTGATGTGAATCATAGGATTTTGGATTTTTCTAATCCAGTGGCTAATTTATCGAAATTGAGGATATGCGATATGATAAATGTAAGGATTCTGTGGAGACAGTTGAAAGAATCACTTGAAATTGGGCACTGCTTCAGAAATTCTCTCATAGAGGGTTGGCCTATCTTTACATAGACTTGGAGGGCATTCAGTCATGTTGCAGATGCAAAAACAGAGTTCCAAAAGGGTTAGGTGATGTGCTCATCTGTCTCCCTGCCGTCATCTCACTACCTGGTGCTTGGAGAAGGGCTGCGAGTAGCAGGACCTGGAGCAGGCCAGGCCAACTCTGTCTCCCTCTAGGCTCCTACTGTCTCTTGCTGCCCCACCCCTCCTCCACACACACCCCTGTGCCCAGCCCACCTCTAGAACCCCTCACACCTCTCGACCTCCTGATCAGGCTTCAGGCACCTCACACTAGCCACTCAGGCCCTCTGTCAGGAAGACTGCCCCTGAGCCAGGGAAGGGGTCTCTAGCTGGGTGGGTTCCTTTGTCAGTGGGTACTTATCAAGCTCAGAGAATGTCTGCATCAGCCTAAGTTAACCAGCTGGTTGACTCGCTGCTTCTGTCAGTACCTACCCCACCCTGGGGCAGAATAAAGAAACCCAGAGTGCAGAAGAGTGGTTTATTTGCAAAGGAGACTATGAAACAAGAAGAGAGAAGGGTTGAAGAGCACTACATAGAGAGATATTGGGCCAGGTTCTGACCACAGTACCAGTTTAAGAACTTGGGAGAGAAGATCAACTATGCTGTTAAATGGGGGTGCTATTGCGGGTTCCTATAAATTGCTCTCTATGGGTCCAGCCTCTACCCCCTTCAAGTCATTTGCCAGCCCTTTTGACAGTGGGAAGCCCAGAGGGGAGGGAGGATTTAGGGGAGGGGTTCTAAGATGCCAGCATCCGTGCTCCCACTTCGTCCTTAGGCTCATGGCTTCCTACACACACACACACACACACACACACTACTTGTCAGATCCAATCTTTTGAATTTTTTCTTAGTTCGAAAGAGGTGTCACTTTGCCCCAAAACAATAATAGCTCCCAGCCTCTAGTCAGCCCCCAGACAGTGCCTCCCACTTCTCCTGGCTGAGACATTATGAGCATGGGGGTCCCTGAACCCTCGTGGGGTGACCGGCCATGGCCACCTAGACCAAGGTGGAGCGGTGGGAACGGGGAGAAGGCCGAGGGAGCCAGCAACAGGAAGTGCAGAGGTGAGGTGAGGTGTGGCCCAAACCTCTGCCCAGCTGAGCAGTGGGTGAAGCCCCTGGGCAGGAGGCCTAGAAGTTCTTGTAATGGTGAGAGAAATGAGTTCGGTCCTGCCTGTTGATGAGCTGACAGGCCTTTTCCACATTCTTGGTCATGCCAGGGGGGCCACAGCTAAACACTCCAATCTTCTGGACCTGTCGGGAAAGGAAGTAAAGGCTAGCCCCGTGTTCAGAGGGACGGCTAGGTCAGTGTCCAAGTTAAAGCCATGAAGAGTCCTCGATGAGGGTTCATTCCAAGTTCCTAATGAAGGCTTGCTTCCACCAGGCATGGTGAGGGCCAGCTCTGTGTTCTTAACTCTAGCTCAGTTTTGGCAGACCTGCTCTCTGTGGGACCAGCCTCTACCCTTCCCAAGGCATTTGCAAGCTTCAAGTGCAAGCAAGATCAGTGTTTCTGATAGGGGCCGGGTTCATCAATGTTGAAGCTAAGCTGTAGTTTAGTGCCTCATTAAGGACTAGCCCACTGTTTATGAGAGCCGTGGCTTGCCCGTTGTTCATGATAAAGACGAGCTCGGTTCCAGCCTGAGGCCTGGCTCAGTGTTAGTGATAAGGGTGGCTCTGAGTTTACGGCGAGGACTAGCTCAGTCACTGAGCTCTTCCTTTTGAAAAAGGCATCACAGCTTCAGAAACGGTAAGTTCTTTCACCTGCCTCCTCCCTTAGACCCTCAGGGTGACCCCCATTTCTTTCCTAATTCACTACCCCACCAACTTCCCAGGGGACGATGTGTTCTCATCGGCAGTCAGTTTCTTCCCTGATGAAGCAGGTTTGGGAGCTTTGCTCAAATCCCAGATGATAAACTGAAGACAACCTGGATATGGGGTGGAGACTGACCTGTGGGTGGACCTCCTGCAGGGAGTTGAAGAAGGGCTCGAAGGGGGGGCGGCCAAAGTGGGTGACAGAGCGTAGGCCCGTGAACAGACTCCGGTTCAGCACCTTCTGGAAGTGCCGCTCACAGATGTACTGAAGGCACAGGGGCAGGTGAGGGCACAGGGGCAGGTGAGGGCACAGGGGCAGGTGAGGCCAAGGACAGTCAGGGTCAGTGCCTAGCCCAAACCAGCCCAAAGGCTGGTGTGAGGAGGGAGCTGGAGGCTGAGTATTGGAGCCACCAGCTCTATGCCTCCTGGCAACTGAGCCTGGCTGTCCACCCTCCTGCCCTGGCATCCTGCCTGACCCTGCTAACCCACACGCCCACCAAGCTGCCCTACCCGGTTGGCACTGACGTACCAGCATGGTGGTCCTGAGGTCGAACTTCTCAGCCAGCTGGGTGATGTAGATGTGCACGGACACCAGGTCCTGGTGGTCATTCTCCTCCACCTCCCGGATGATGTCAGCCAGCCACTCGAACTGCCGCTGGGTTCGTGTCACCCAGATGAAGTAGATCTGGGGACAGGGTTGGGGCTTAGGACCGAGCTCAGCTCAGGCTCCCGATATCCCAGGAATCTACATACCAGTAAAACTCTTCTGGCCAGTTTGTGCCTCCCCCCAGACATACTGGGGAGATGGAGTATATGGGGCCACAGGGCCAGGTTCTTGGACAGGAGAGGAGTTGCCCCAGGGCATGGAGAGGTGCAAGTGAGTGACAGCCTGGGGCACCTCAAGGTCTGATGGGGTACAAGCAGCTTTTTCATGCTGAGCCTGTCCTGCCCCTCTCTCCAATGGGCCCTCCTTAGGCTGCTAGGCCCCCAACCAACCCTAGCCCAGAGAGACAGGATCCCACTAAGGGGCTTGTGATAGAACATCCTCGGGGAAGACCCAGCTGGCTGCCTGGAGGAGATGGGAGTGGACTCAGAGAGAGACCAGGGGGATGGAAGTTTCCCTTGGAAGACCCAGCTCCAGCTTCTGATGGGGAGAAGTGGGGCTGTGTGGGTTAAGAGGCAGAGCTGGCTTGGACAGAGAGGCAGGAACTGTCACCTTTTGAATGCTGACAGCATATGGGCCAGGCCTCTGCCTGTTCCATTCTTGTGCTCCTGACTCACCCACCAGGTCTAGAGAGACAAGCAGGGGCCTGCCACCGGGTTCAGGTTGGGGTGAAGGAGCCCGGTGTGGAGGGGGCCTGAGGGTCTGGGCTATGTTTGCAGCCAGCCATGCCCTTCGGCCCTGCCT